>CAEGAD010079708.1:0-21507 GCA_903067055.1 Poeciliopsis paucimaculata | reverse complement strand
GGGAGGAATGGTTACTTCGACATCCCCAGTCTACACTAAGTGCTAAACAACTAGTAGCTCAGTGTTCCAACATCCGCAAACGGCAAACGGCAACTTGAGATTGACGAGGTACAACACAAATGCTACGGCAAAGAGGAGGAACCTGGATGTCACGATGGGCGGGGCTTAACAACAAGCCAAGATTGGATTAACATCCAAGATCCATAGTTCTTGGGACAAAGCCTCAACAGACAATGTGCTCAGTACCTCCAGACAGGTGCTGGAGGTACCATCATGGGCTGAAAGTCCTACCAGTGGCTGGAAAAAGCTGGACTCATCCTGATCTACCAACAGGTTGTGCAAGGAGGAGAAATACCAGGGCCTCAGGGAGGAACTGGAGAGGCCTGTGGTCATCGGGGCCCTCGGGGCAGATCCCAGGATCCCAGATCCCAGGAACAACATCAGACATCTCAGTCCAGAAATGTGCAGTTCTAGGCACAGCAAGCTCCCAGGCCTCTGGTAGAGGACCCGAGCTCAGAGGATAAGAACCACCCGCGGTGGGTGATATATATATCTATATATAATTATATCCAATAATCCAGAATTTTCAGATGTTGAAAACTTCTCACCACAACTGAGTGGCAAATTCATCATATATATGCAAAAGTAGTTCTTACAGCGCTAATTAATGTTTACACCAACATCAATTATTTACGCTGTGACAGTGAAAACTTTGTTACTCTGCCAAGAGGAAGAAGAAGAAAGAAAAAACAAGAATACCTTCAGGGATTTAAAAAAAACAAAAAAAAAAACATAATTTTTTTTGACAGGTCAGTTCACAAATTTTGTGACAATATTGCAAGTTCACTGAAAGGTAAAGAATGTTTCCTGTTAGGTTAAAGTAACAAGTCACTCAGAAATCATTTAAAAAAAAAAGTTGATCAAATGTAATCTTAGAATGGGGGCCTAGTCCAAACCTGTATGTCTGTGGTTGCTTTTTGTTTTTGACAGGATGTAGGTGATTTATTGTAGCACATATTTTTTCACTGTCACAACCTGCTTGTGACTGTAAACTTACAAAAGGACTTTACAAAGATAAGAATTTTTAGTTTTACCCCGCAGTAAAAACTGAACTACAGGAGACGACATGAAAAACATGTCCAGACACAAAAGGAAAACAAGAAATTTCCCCAAGCATAATTTTTCGTCACAAATGTGAAAAAACAAACAAGCCCCCTCCCCAACACCCCCCAAAAACTTAGCATTAGGCCTGGACCTTAAATCTCAACTGCTTTTCTGCAATTGCACAATTATTTAAAGTTCAGGTTTAAGTGATAAAATTAACAAGCTGTTTTATTTAAATTTATTTAACCCCTGAACTTTCATAATGACACAAGAAAAGGCATTTTTAGGGTGACTTTTATGGTGTTAAACATTAATAGCTGGGTTTCCATTAGAAATGTACACAAAACTTTCTCAATGTTCCTTCGATGAAATGTGATCGGAGTGTTTCCATGACATCAGAAATGCAATGAAAACCACATGTGAATAAGTTTTTTCATGCTGTAAGTAAGTAAGTAGAAATCCGGCTGCGCCATTGTTGTCCAACTACTTCCTGTCATATCCTTCATAGAGGTTTGTGCATGTGGCAGCATCTGGTTGGGAACTTTGATGCAAAAAGAAAGTTGCCATTGCAGTTTTGCATGATAAGTCAATACAAATACCGGCCAAAAGACAAAACAAAAAACATTTTACTGGCAAACAAGAGTTTTCCATCCTTTTTTCTCAAAATTGTCATGTTTCCATTGAGCGAATTTATTTTCTAAATGTCAGCTTGTGTAGTTTCATTTCACCGGAAAAGCAATTTCAATAAAACAACTGTGAAAGGTCCAACATATAGACAAAACAGGCAAGATCATTTAGTATTTGTACCTTTTGCACCTTTTTGAATGTTCTCCTTTAAAGTGACTTCTGAGTGGTGTTTACACTTATATCACAACTGGTTGGTTGCACAAACTAATTATTACTGCATAATTTCCTTGATCTGCAAAGTCAGCTTGGCTTCGTAGAAGTCAGCTGATGCGGGGCTGGAACTACCTCGCTTGGCGAGTCATGGACATAGCAGACACGCTCTACTTTCACAAAATGCATGAAGATGACAAAAGGGTTTTTAAGCACTTTAATACAGAAGTGGCTGAACGGGAAATAGGCTACTGAGAGAAGACGACGACAGACATGGTTGTGCATTGTTGGTGTCAAGTATTTCATTCCGTTCGTATCATTTGTTTTACTGTTTTTGTTTTAGGGTGGAAAGAAACTGCACAATTAGAAATACCTTGTAACAACTGTGAAACAGATATTATTATTCCTGGTGTTGATACTTTGTTCATGTCCCTTTTCCCACAAAACAGCTTTGACGAAACCTACAGATGGATCTTTGATCATTTACTTTGTGAAAAGCATCTCGTAGTTTAAGGGTCTTCATGAGCTGCTGTCCCGGCTTCAACACACCTGTATCAAAAAATGGCTTATTACCAGGCCTTTGCCAAACTCGGTGGCAAGGATGCATTTAATAGTTGTATGATTGCAGCTCTTGAGGAATGGAGTTGTATTGTGCAGTTTCAGCTCCAGGGCTTAGACTATTGAGCACCGAAGGAGACTTTATCCATTCCAAAACCAAATGCTATTGTGATTAATGATGAGGTGCTACGGCTAACTGAGGAGCAGGTGCTGAAAAATGAGAAGGAGAGGCTGGTGTTAGCCTTGGATTGGCTAATCAGCATGTCCAGGCTAATCACCCACTAGATTACTTCATCTGCTGTTCATTTGCACAGAAAGGCTGTTGTTAATATTGGATAGGTTGGCATAAGGCTTGCACAGGCTAACTAGCATATCCAAGCTGGTCGCCCAGAACTCACTGTTTCTTTACAGAAAACATTATCAAGAAAAATAGTTGGCATGTCATATCTGTCGCCCCATAGACAGATACGTCTTAGCCCTGGAGCTGAAACTGCACAATACTATAAATGTCATATTTGACATACATAGCATTTTCTTTAAAAAGTCAACATAGTTACTTGATTATGTTATAAAATGTCCCCACTGTGTTCTATGTGTGTTTTGATAGACTGTCAAAAAAGTCTAAAACTTTACTGTAATCCATTATGACCTCAAGCTCAAACGTACTGTACAACACGGAGCTGAATTTGGCCTCTAACTCCAGCTTCCACTTCAACAAACTAAACTTCAATAAAAATGCTCCAGTTGCATTTTCTTAAAAGGCCTTGCTATAGGGTTACACAGCAGCGGTTACATGAGAATACTTTTCTTTCATTGGATTCAGGTAACAGTTGTGTTGTTTAGAAACTCGACATGCCATTATGGCAGTTTGTAATCTCATCTTAAGATAAAAGTATATTCCTCATTCCTTTACTGACAGCACTTTGGCTCAGAGCAGATGCTACATATCAAACTCATACATTTGTTCTTTGTACCGACAAAACACATTTTAACTGGAAATGTACCTCATCTAATGCAAGAATATACAAGACAAAGAAATGAAAAAAAGTGTCTGAGGATACCGTGTAGTAAAAAAATATCATTAGGTAGCAATCCTTCCAAGTAGTGTTGTGGATTAGCCATTGCCTTTTATTTGCAAAAGCAAAAAACAAAAAAAAAGAAAAATTTAATTATGCAGAACAAATTGTAATTGTGTCCCTTTAAATTAAATAAATATTTACTTTTAGTGCATCTTAACCTAAACTATATTTTAATTTCAGCTATTATATAACTATTTCTTGTTTGTACTGTTTTGCTGTACTTTGAAGCTAATCCAGTTTCATCTGCTCCCTTTTGTTATTAGTCTTAACTCAACATTTTCACAAAAATCCTCAATTTTTTGCTTTTCTTTGTTTTGTGTGACATAACAAACAAAACATAAAAAAGGATGTCAAACAAAACAAAAAAGAGCAGAGCAATTTTGGCTAATAATGGATATTAGCCGCAGTGCTATCAGTCACTTTTTTCACTGAAGAGAAAAAAAAAAACAGCTACTCAAACTCTTTAGGTCAATATATTCTAATATATTATTGATGATGGTTTGTTTTCTTCATTAACCACTGCAAAAAAAAAAAAAGAAACAGAGCAGATGTTGTCTTATACATAGTTTAGGAACTTTCTGCATTAATGCTGGTTCTCCAGCAATCGGTTAAGAAAAGAGCTTAAGAAAAAATACAGCTCTTAATTTACTGGACTGTCTCCGTTCTGTCTGTCGCCTTTCCGTTCAATAAGAAATCATCATGGTGGAAAGAACCGGATTCAGGATACAAGTTGTTAAATTTAGATTCCTTCTGTCACAGATCATGTTTGTGGAACTTCTGGTTTTTTCCCAGGGTGGGGCTGAGTGGAGAGCTCCCACACACCTGCAAATTATCAGCCGTCCACCGATAATGATCAGCGAACAGGAACCTCAAGTTTTCTCTACGTATCCTATGGTTTTTCCGTGTGCTTTAAAACCTTTGCTAACATTTTCCTCCTGCCTTCTCCGAGGGTTACTCCCCTCACCTCCTCAAGTTCCTACAAACAATAGTTGTTGGACCACCTTCCACAATGGACAGTTCAAGAACTCCTTGCTGCTTTCGACCTTTCTGACCACCAGCTCCACCTAAACACCCAGATCCTGTTTATTCCTCCAAACCAAAAAGGAGAAACAGGACTGGAGAAGACGCGTGCAAAAACAAAAGAAGTGTAACACTAAGAAAAAAATAACACTTATTGAACGAGGAAATGAACAACAAAAATAAATAACATAAATGAAACTAATGAGAATGAACAGGAACAATTCATAAACCCAGCATATCTTTGCCGGTCTAAACATAAACTATTCAGGAATAGTTTCTGAATAGTGCAGAACAGAAAACACTGCGAATTGGTGCTATCTAAATAAACTCATTTGAAAAAAACATGGAGTTGAGCTGATGTCTGAAAGGCCAAGTTTCTGACCTTAGTATACTCAATTAATTAATTAAGTACATTAATTATTAATGAACTGAATTGGACCAGCAGCTGTTTCTTTCTAGCTAAATTCACAGCGATCCAGGAGCGCTTCAAGAAGTTTCAAACGTGTTCCTTTCAAGAGTTGGATTTCTTTTTTTTTTCTTTTTTTTGCTAGGTTTTAGTTGAATAATCTTAAAATATTTAAGCATTTTTCATATATCACAGAGAAAATACAAGTGAAGTCTCATCACTGTGTTCTGAGTGGAGATTTTAAGTGATAAATGTCTGAAATTTTTTTTGTTTTGCCTGTTTTGTGACTCCAGTATCAGAGTGACTCAAATAAAACAAGACACAGAGGCCGAGTTTCAAGGTGGTAAATTACAAAGTAAAATTAAGTCATATTTGACATATATAGCATTTTCTTTAAAAAGTGAAAATAGTTATATCATAAAATGGCCCCATGTTTCTGTAAAATGCATAAAACTGGCCCTTTAAGAAACACTTTCTAATGCCCTCTTCTGTTGGGGAGGCAATTTACAATACCAGGTCATTCAAATTCTTAAAGGAAAATAAACAAAAGAAAAAAAGAGTTGAAAACTTGTAAAACTTTCACAGAATAACAAACAAATTTTCTGCATCATCTATTTTTGATACTTGTTTTCAAACTTTCTTTTGCTTTTTACAGACAAAGCATATTCATTTTACTTTCCATCTTTCTTCTACAAGAAAAAAAAAAATCCAAGACTTTGAGCTCAGACTGACTGGCATCTAGAATAAGTCACGTTCCCAAGGGATGATAGAACCCTGGCAGGTAATGCTCTGACAGACTTTCTCTAATACCTCGCGCTCAGAACATTGTGACCGGGCGAGCCTCTTCTCTTAATGAACACTCGCATATGCCGATACGGCTTACTCCAAGTAAGCATTCGCTAATCCTGTTAGATTTGTGCAAAACAAGCTTTCATTTTTATTCCCTGCAAACGACCCTGTTCCTAGATCGGGCAGACTGTCAGACTTGGCACACACACACCCCCGGGCCACATGGCTTTTACATATGGCACCCAATGTGTGTGACCTCGTTTCACTCCGGCAACTGTTGCTGTCGAACAGGCAGTAGCGGTTGTTTTCAGGGCTCTTAAGTTTTGTGTTTGTTGCTGCTTCTGGTTCACAGATTGTGATACATCTAGGGGAATGCGATAAAGAAAAGTCCATGCTATCTGCACCACATGTTTGTTTGGGTTGACAGCAATCAGCCCGTAGAGGCATTTAGATGTTGAGTTGACAACATTATGAGTCATATTTCTCATAAATTTTAAAACATTTATTTTTTTCTACTGGGTAGATAAAATGTTGCTGATGTAGCATAGAGATGAACGCACCACATTTTGATATTGTATTCAAGGAAAAGGTTATGTCCTTAAATAAAAACATTTAGGCTTTAAATAAGCCATTTGGAGTGAAAATGTGCAGCACTTCCTACCGAGTGAATAACGTCCTCGTAACGACACCTGTCTGAACCATTGATCAGTTCGCATCACTGATAAACAAACCTTGCAAGAGAGGAAGCAGCCAATCATCAGCTGGCGTTGAGCTTCAAGACACAGGAAGTCATCTAGGTGTTTCTTGAAAACTGTGTAAAAACGTGTTAAAAACATCCACCTTCCCAGCAGATGCGACATCCACGTGTGAACTGGAAGTTATTCATGTTGACCTCTGAGGCAATATGTCACAATGACCATATTCCTGTTTTAATAGCAGTTTATCCTCCTTATAATAAGCTGCATGAACAATCTTCGGCAGCCCTTTTGAAGATGTAAAGGTAGAAGTAAGGAAGGTTTCACAAAGGATGAATGTATGAAAAAGCTAACGGTTGAACATAGTGGAGGACCTATGATGCTGCGGTTCCTCTTCTAAACACTCTGGGATCCTTTTAAAGCGCCATCAAGGATTCTATCAAATATTGAGCAATTTAAATACAAGTATGTTCATTTAAATACAAATATGGTGGACTCCAGCAATAAACTGCTATTGGGTGTTTCAACATATTGTCAAATCAGTGCAGGCAAGGTTCTCCAGAAATCAACGTTCAGCATTTAGATCAGGCTTCTGATCTAAATGCTACAGAAAACTTGTGAGACAAGTTAAAAAGAAGATAGTTTTTTTTTTTTTTAGTTTAGTTTCACAGATTAGTTTTAAAACCTTGATACATAGTTTGTGTAAAGCTGTATTAACCGGTGACTAAACCTCACCTTTAGCTTGAGTGCCTAATCTTTGTGTTTACGTTAACCCACTTAACCTCCTCCACAGTCCTAATCCTGACTGTAACTGATCTAATATTGTTTCAAAAATACTTCAACCTGAGGAATTCAGAGCAAAACATTCAGTGATGAGCAAAACGACGGGTCATGGATCAGTAGAGCAGAGAGTGTACGGTTGGTTTGTTGTATATAACCCCAGTTCAGTGAACTTTAAATGCACCAGTTTTCAGTGGTTTTTGAGGTTTCAAATAGTAATTACAAGTTCCAGAGCTGTCACTATTAACACAAAAACCGTCAAGAAAATTATAAACCAACATTGTTATTTTTTGCCCCCGTTGGGCATAAATAGAACTAAAAGATCTGGCTTGTTCTACGTTCACAATATTACTGTCTAAATTAAGGTTTATGATTATTGATTATTGCCCATAATTTAGTTGAGTTTAACTTTTGCTATGTGAAGCTGTAAGAAGACAGTATACAATGTTATCTATGATGGCGTATAAGGACCATCCATCCATCCATTTTCTTTCACCCTTGTCCCTCTTGGGGTCGGGAGTTGCTGGTGCCGATCTCCCGCTGCGTTCCCGGGCGAGAGGCGGGTTACACCCTGGACAGGTCGCCAGTCTGTCGCAGGGCAACACAGAAACAAACAGGACAAACAACCATGCACACACACACTCACACCTAGGGCGAATTTGGAAAGACCAATTAACCTAACAGTCATGTTTTTGGACTGTGGGAGGAAGCCGGAGTACCCGGAGAGAACCCATGCATGTACAGGGAGAACATGCAAACTTCGTGCAGAAAGACCCTGGGCCGGGAATCGAACCCATGACCTACTTGCTGCAAGGCAACAGTGCTATCAACTGCGCCACTGTGCACTGGGCTGCACAGTGGCGCGTATCAGGACCATTGCAGAAAAATCTAGAAAAGATTTACTCTTTTCTTGGTCTGTTCCAAACTCATTATACACTTCACATGAATAGAAATTTATTTCAAGCCTTTATTTCTTGCCATTTGGATGATTGTGACTTCCAAGTTATGAAGACCCAAAATTCAGTCTCAGAAAATTTGAAAATTGTCAAAAAGTCAAATATTGAAAACTCATGATATTGCATCCTAATCAGCAGATTAACTCAAAACACCTGCAAAGGTTTACTGAACAAGAAAGTTGATTGGAAAGAAGAAGTGCAATAGAGAAATGTGCAGCAGCAGCAAGGGCAACCCCACAGTCTTGAGAGGACAGTCGAATAAAATTCATTCAAGAGGATAGGAGTAACATAAAAAGTGAAAATCTTGAAATATTTCACTTTATATGTCAATAAAGTTTATCAACAGGCTCTAAGAACTGTTTCATGATTTTCCAATGAAAAACACAGTATTGTGATGCCTTTCCGAATTTGAGCATTATTACTCAATGGCATTCAATCTTTAAAGTTATTTATTGAATTGGAACAACTCTTTATTATCACAGTTCAGGAGTATTGGAACAGAAATTAGTAAAAGCAAAGGCACTTTTAAAATGTTGAGCTCTTAAACAATACCAAAAATGTTTTACTTTCACATTGGTATACAGTTGTATATGAACTTAAGACACACAAATAGTTTTAAAAAAAATCTTTCCTATTCAGTAAGCAAGTATTAGTCATGAGGTAGTATTAATCATATGGGAAATTGATTTATTTTGGGAATAACTCACACATCAACACAAATGAACTCAAATACTTTAATTTCAACAACAAAGTCAAACCAAATATTTATTAAAAAAATAGACAACTCACATTTTACTTTATTAGTTCAACGTATAGGCTAGGTTTTGTAAAAGCACCATCACCTCACAGTGGGGCTCCATGGTAAAAACAACATTGTTGACTTTATTTAGGATTCCAGAATTAATATTGCCCAGGAAGTTTCCACTTCTTTATGTTGACGCTCTCTTATTTGAGGTTATGTAAGACGGCAGGAAGGGTACATACTGGAAACATTTAAACCTTTTTAGAAACCTGTTGCAGTACGGGATGTCGTAGCATGACAAATCAGAGGAATTTAAGGCGCCCTCCTGCACTTTGTCCTGCCAGTTCTTGATCCCTCTTTCTTTGTCCGTGCCTAAAAAAAAAAAGACTGGGTAAGCTGGCAGCAACAATGAATTTTGTAATAATTTGATGTTTTATGATGTTTTTTTTCTCTACCTGGAATCGTATTATCAAGAAGAAACCCAAAAATTCCACCGATGAACATATGTGTGGTGAACAGCACTATGATCACCTGGTCCAGCTCTTTTATTCCTTTAGGAGGGAATAAACAAAGTTAAGCACCTTTAAAAAGATTGTGCAGTATCTTGAACCATATAAATTTTTCAAATGAGGTTTTCAAATGGTAAGCTCATTACGGGAAAAAAACAAAACAAAACAAAAAAAATCTCCTTTTCATGTTGAATAAAAGGTCGAATAATTTTAGCCCACTCTTCTTTGCACAATTCTTTTAAAGGGACAGTAGCATGTGTATTTCAGCCACATAGAATAATTTTAAAGCACAATAAAGTAACCATGTTTCCTTCACTTGTTATAAAAATGCTGCATAAATCAAATATGTGGGAAAAAATATATACTGGAAACGTGGCTGTCATGTTGCACCAATAACTGATTTATAATCGCATCGTAGCCTTATGAATCACAATCAAATCAAATTGTAAAGTGACTAAGAATTTCTGTTCCTGCCTCTAGTAGATTCTGATTTTGTTAATTTAACAGTCAATATTGTTTTAGCTATTGTTTAAAAAAACAAACAGTATATCAAACAGTAAATTAAAATCTGTACACTTAATTATTTCTTTTAAAAATCATTGTCACAATTTTGAATTTGAATCATTCCTCCCTGCAGAAGGAATGATTCAAATTCAAAATTTATCCAGAACCTCAATTCAAAATGACAGTCCTGCCCTAATGAATGTATGTAAAACTTAAGATCTGTTTTCTTTATTTACCATTAAAGCTCGCATGAGCTAACCTTTGAGAGCAGAGGAAAAACACAAAATTTAAGCTGATAATAGATGAAGATTATGAAAGGGATAAAATAAATAAATAAATCTGTTGGAGGACTGAATGGCTGCTTACTTTCCTGTGAGAACATTTACATGTGAGCGTACGGGATGGGGATATTTCCTGAGTGGGTGATTAAAGCGTTAAAAAGAAAGCAAAACAAAACAAACAAACAAAAAACATTAAAGAAATCCAACAGTATTTCACTTTATAAAACTTTGTGTCTGTTACTCGGTTCAAAAAACCTAACTGATATGTTTTTATTGGAACAGCCTATTCTCAAAAGCTCCTTTTTTCCCCCCCCCAAATCTGGAGGTGCCACAAACAAAATTCCAATTAACCTTTATAGTATTTGTTCAAGCCTTAATGTTGGAAATGAATGTCTTCGCCAAGAAAAACTACATTCACGTCCAGGAATAAATAAATCCATCAAAAAGGGGAGAAAATAATGTTTTTTTGAAACAGTCCAACGGCCACACACCCTTGTTAAAATTCCAGAGTGTAGAGCTTTAAAACATTGAGAACGTGGTAAGAAATGTCCAAACTTTTTCCACCGATTAATGTTGCATATATGCTGTGGCAATTATAATGAAAAACAAATCTTTAAAGGAAAAATTTTTAAATGTGTCTAGACCTGATTGCATGCTAATACTAACTCTTTGTAGGAAAATCTTCAGGTTTAACGTCAGCATTCACTTCGATCATCATTGATCATCATCTCTTGTCCCCAGCTCCCTTTAGAACTTCTGCTGATTGTTTTGGACTCTGCTTGGATCATTCCCAAAGTTACAAATTGCTCCTCAGCTTTCTAGAAGACACCTGTAGATTTTGGGTCTGCAAGCCAGATTGCAGGTTCAATGAGCCCAAACCCTTTGATGATCAAACACAAAAGTGATATCACAAGCAGGCCAAAACAAAAAAAATAAATCTGATTTGGTTTGAAGAAAAAATAAACCACAGAACAAGATGCTAGCACCAGCATGTTTACTGTGGGTTTGGTGTTGTTTGGGCGATGCTCACTGGTGTTTTTGTGTTACACACATTTTATGATTGTGGTCTAAAATTTCCAGTTTAGAGCACATTCTCCCACACGACTTTGGAATATTTCAGCAAGACTTAGTGTTTAAAAGAAGATACCTGTTTTACTTCTTGCTCTAGAAATATGTAAAATCCTGATATGGTGAGGAATATTTTTGCACCCTTCTTCCAGCTGATAGATTTGTGGCTATGTCTTCACTGCACTGATGAGTAGGTATCAGCAAAATCCTGTTTGGCTTAGCTGGAGTTTCATTTTGATTTACTGTATTTGGCTGGAGGGTTGATCTCAGTAAGAATGAACGCTAAAACTGAAAAAAACCTTAGTTTAAAGGTTTGCATACACAAATGCAAACCCTTATCAAACTGGCTTGTACACAATTCAGGTTTCCTTGAAGGTGTACCAAGTTTGGAAATAATCTACCCAATTTTTTTACCCAACACTTTTTTTTCTGGAACTTAGGAAAATAAATGAATGCGTGTGAAACTCTTAATGTTTCAGTATTTAACTTTTATTTAAAACAAGCTCTTTGCATATTATGTTAAAACTATCACTTTATTGTGACTGTGTAATATGAGACAACAAACTGTGAAAAAAAATCAAGCTGCTCTGCCTTCTCCTATGAATCTGCTGTCATGTAGACAAACACACTGTTCCATCAGAAACAACCATCAGAGAAAGGAGGAGGGTGTTAGAGCTGTCAATCACCCTTCACTTTCCTATCTGCTATGCTACAGCTAGTTTTTCTGTGATGCTAAGTTGTTTATCTGCCATTGACAGACTGAGAAGCATGTACACGGGGTTCAGTGACAGTGCTAAGACCTTTCTCAGGGCTCTGATTGGTTGTTTTTTTGACCGGGAGCGGTACATCTATCCAAAACGGCAAAAGGAGCTCCATCTTTTCACAGATTATCTGTCTCATAACATAACATAACATCACAACAATTTGTTGTTGTGACAACAAATTGTCACAACATGGTGACAATTTGAAAAAATATGTGAGAACCCTGTTTTTGTCAAAGTTACATATTGCAGATTTAAGAAGGTAACATGGCAGGACTGACTGAACACTGTTAAATTCAGGGAAAATAAAATACATCACCAGAAGACTGAGGTCGCATTAAAAATAAAAAAAGTAAAAAAGTCAAGAAGGTCTTCTGGTGGTAAAAGGGAACCCTTTGTTGTCACCAGACCACTGAGAACTTATTTTCTCAGTCAGTGTTGGCCTTTTATGTGGCATGTTTGACCACCAGCACAAGGGTGAACACAGAGGGCTATTGAGTGCAAATGCCACCATGTTGGATGTCCTGCTTTCATAACTTCCCTCCGGCAATAAACCTCCTAATGAAGTTGTATCGAATTGAATCAAGAACTGAAAACAGCGCTGACGTAGTTTTAATCTGAACACACTCTTGTTTGGTTAACCCAAGAAGCACACACACATGCCAGCATGCCCAAGCAAGCTGTCTCACACACACATACACACAAAAAGAAAATTCTCCTGCCCAGAGAGGTACCAGTTAAAAGTTCATGGTACCTGCTTAGCTTACTGGTACTCACACAGCCGGTTGTTTTAAGAATGTCTGGAACAGACTACGGTTTGTTTACAAAGAGCATCGAGGTGCCTCGATCTTGTTGTGCGGACAAATCAGCTGAGTGTTGAAGCTAGAGAAAAACTCTGGAGAAGGGTGCTTTATTTGATCCGGGCAGATTACAGCCACTGTCATGAGGGCCAGCCAAGAGGATTTGGGAGGTAAGCAGCCTAGACCTGAGAAAACCAGACAAGCCTTTATGCCCAGTGATGACTCTGGATTAGCACTTCCCTTGGAGACACTCGCATCACATGACTTATAGGATCAAAGTCTTATGTCTGCATAGACGAACTGTTTAATCTTGGGATTGCTCTTTTGACAATGCCTTCATAGAGGGCCACCACAAACGGTCTCATTAAAACCAGTCGATGTGGCATCAAGAGCAACTAATGGCCTGCGACTGATGGGGTTTTGACGTCTTCAACTTATTGCACATAGAACCCTGTCTATTTCAACTGGATTGATGTGTTTTTCAGGCTGAGGGCATATCCAGACCCCGATATAGATATGCGAGGGCTGATGGAATGTTGGTAATATCAATGTGGAACAATAGATATTAATACAATATCTATTGTATTAATAGATACAATATTGTATAGTATGGGTGGGAATTTATCATATTTTTTATTTCTTATTATGTCTTATTATTTACACCCAATGTTGCAAATAATATTGGGCTTAGCTGCACTGACCTAAAAGTACATCAGAAGACTCATTGACTAGATCCTACACCTAGAAGTAAACTTTAATTTCCTCCTGATATTTTGTCTCCTCATCTTTTTTTAGTCTCTGTTTCTCTCTTGCAAAGCAGCAAATACACTATCCACAGCCACCACTATTTGTGGACACTGGTACACACAAACAACCCAGAGGTACCAGTTAACCTGGACTTAACCCAGATTAAACCCTGGGCATAGGCTACAATGCTCACCTGTCACCTCAACAGTTTAATTCTTGCCTTTGACCTGTTGCACCACTTATGTCATTCTGCTTATGTTTCCACCAGCCCACAAATATATGAGTAGCACAGCAGACCAGCTTTACCAACAATTATCTAGTTAGCTGGCTAAACGCATTAACAGAAAGGGTCACTAGTGTTCCAGAGTGTAAAACATCCCCTGTGATCCACTTTTTATTTCAATTGTCACCCACAATGGGCACACCTTGTGGGGCCTAATAAGGCTTGTTCAGTTCATCCGGTTGTGCTGGGAAGCTTGGAAAAAGCAAAAAACTTCATCCATACCCAGAACCAAACAAGACACAAGCCAAAGAGTACAAAATCTGAGAGGAATTAAAGATCAGGAGCGTAGATCTTTGATTCTATGCTCCTGAATCAGGGGTGTAAGAACTGATTCATGTAAGAACTGGTTCTTACATGCCAACAGAACTCATCTGATTGGTTTGGCCTGACCTACTGAGCAACAAACTAAATCCATCTACTCCCTGTGTTGAGTCTGACAGGAGTAGAAAAATGATGGAAAAACAACAACATATTTAGATCTGTTGAGGTAAGACAACGATAAACTCTGTCCTTGTCACTTGGAAATCCAGGCTGAAGGCTAATGATAAACTGTTTGCCATCTGGGGCCTCTGGGATTTGGCAACACCTTCCCTTTAGAAGCTTAGGCTGGCAGAACTGCTCCCATCTTTTTAAGAGTAATCTGAAAGTGGAAACACAATGGGAGAACACTAACATTTTCAGTCATCAGCCTGTTATTTGTTGTGGCAAATCAAAGCCAAATAAATTTATCAGATGGTGGTTTCCTTTCAGCCACCGACCGTGACTGCTTCAGGATGCATACCAAAGAACACTGGCACCAACAAGGGCTACTTCTCATGGGAGAGCTATACAACAATAACCAAATACAGTAAATGTCATTCAAGCATAGTAGTCTTACTGATACTGATAAACCAGTGACGAAGACATGGTAGTCTAAACAATAAGCCAGTGAGTGGTTGGCACAATTTGTCAAACAGTCCCACATCCTGACAAGCTAATACAGGCCAGTAAGTTGTGATCTTATAACCTGTCAGTATAACACAGGTATAGAACACACATGGGTAAATGAGAATTTTAATTTTATTTTTTTTTAAATAAAATGGCGTGCTGGTTGTTACCTTGTTCAGTGAAAGTTTTCTTAGCAAATTTTGTCACGTTAAAACCAACAAATTGTAATGTATTTTATTATGATTTTAAGCAACAGTGCAACAGAAAGTAGGAAAACATGCATGGTTTTAAATTCTCCAGTGGGAAAAACTTATTAGGATTCTCCACTTGTGTTTTTATGAACTTCGTCAAATCCCGAAAGGGTTTTATACTTGCATCGTCGTGTAAAAGAAGAAAGCACAAGCCTTAATTCATTATTAAAGAAGGAGCCAAAAAGCCCATCGTAATTCTGGTGAAGTTGCAGAACTCTCCAGCTCAGGGTGGAGAATCTAGCAAAACCACTGCTAATAGTTGAATTTCCCTCCAGCCTGGTCTTTATAGAGGAGTCAATAGAAAAAAAAACCTTTTGCTTCAGAACAACCATGACTTTCTGGTAGGAATTAAACATGGCGCCAGAAGGTTAATTTGTAAGGAAATCTATGTAAGTTAAATTGATTTTAAATAGCATATTAGAATATAAAGTTATTAAAACACAAGACTGTGTCATTTGGCAATCATGTCAAAGGAAGTACACAGATATATAGACAAATTATTTGTTGCAAATTGTAAAGCACAGCCCCCTAAATCTCAGTTTTTTCTGTGTATGCACAACAACACTAAAGCAACACTAAATCTCCTCCCTGGTCAGAGTTGTTATAAATAATTGTTGTTTGTAAAATTAAAGAGTTTTTATGTGGCTAAAAGGCAAACAAAAAAAGACATAAAAATTTATTTGATTTCCCAGACATGTGGACTAGGCCTGAACATACAAATGCATTTTACTGGTGTAATCATTCATTTCTGTTGTAATGTTTTCCAACCTGAAAAGCTTTTAAAAGAGTTTCTATTGTAATGTTACCTGTGTCAATGATGCCTGGATTGGAATGAAACCAGGTAGGTAGCACAAGACCACTGAAGGTAGAAAAACCAAGGATGAGGAGGTTGCGGGAAGAGTTGAGATCAACATGCTAAAGAGAAGGAGAGGGGCAGAAGGACATTATGTCACACAACTTGTTTAAATTGGTTTATTGACTATTTCTTCCAGACTATTTTGTTGTTCTGTGAAAATGAGCTGCCAACTCTGTTTTGGAACAGATCTAAAATGAAATTAGACACAATGTGGAAATAAAAGAAAAAGCCTATGAGTCAAATACTATTTTAAGATGGATTCACATTTGATCATAACAGGTTAAAAATGTTAAAGTGGGTTAGCCCCTAGTATTTATAGACTCAGAATTGAATCAGATTGGAGAAAGAAGCAAGAATCTTTATTTTCCCAAGACACAAAATTGTCAGCAGTCAACATGAATAGCAGCAGGTAAATACAAACTTTTGTCTTTACCCTCCACGGAAACTGGAACTTTTGACTTTATATCTGTTCCATCTGCATTGGGACCTTGTGTGTTTTTCCATTTGCTTAAAAACTGAAATACAATACCCAAGGTTTCAGTTCAATGCTAAATCTGAACACTTTGATATTGCACCCTGGCATTGTGTAAATGGTACATGCTGAACTGAAGCTCCCTCAAGGTTTTGCTACATATAACTGGGACTCGAGGGAGCTGTAGTCGTTCAATGCAAACAAAACAGTTGTTGGATGAATAAAAAAAGAAGCCAAAACGTATAAAGTTTCAACTGTTTTACAAAGACTGATAAAAGAAATTCTTCAAAGGAAAAATACCTCATTGGGGCAGGACTTCAAACACTAATGAGATGTTGAGCCAGTGCTTTGCGAGAGCAAAGTGGAGATTTCTATGTTCTGGGTGTTACTTTCTTGCAAAAGCTTCCCTGGACTCCCTGCTGCTTGTTTTCTTTAACACTCGTTAAAAAGCAGCGTGAGACCATTAAGAACCAGCCAAACAGTTATGCTCTAAGGCAAATAAAACCAGCACAAAGCTGTTAATAGTTATTATTTGTTATTTGAGCACTCCAATATTTTTCAGTTTCAACAAATGTTCTACCAGATCTCATATTAACTTGTCTATAGCAGAGAAGGAAAGACCAACATCTAATTAAGCTTGCTATTAAAACTAAAGACCTCAGTTAATACGTTGAAACTTGATAGGAGCCATTCCTGATAGAAAACGTTTCCGAAACCTTTCCACATTTTTTTATGCAACAAATAAAAAGGAAAATGCTAAGTTTTTGACATTTGGTATTCCACGTAAAAATCTGTAAACCATGTGGAGCATATTTATGCTAAGCCTTCCAAATTCAATACTCACGAAGCACATTTAACTCTTGTGGTATATCAGCTTTGCACATGTAGTTGACTAGTTTGGGTTTTAGCTAATATACAGGGACTTTTTTGTCAAAAGGTAACTTCATTGGGACACACAATGAAGTCGTATGTAGGATACCCCAAGGTTCCAGCTAGCTCAGACTTTAACAAGTCATAACATTAGCTACCATAGCTATGCAGATGATACATAGCTCTACATTACAATGTCACCAAACATTGTCATCGTTACATTGCTAAACGACTCTGAACAGAACCTTAGAACAAATCAATGTGTGGAGGCTTCTTTGCTTTGCATTCTGAACAGAAACGAAACTGAAGTTACTATCTTTGGACCAATAGAGGAATGATCAGTGAGATTTTGCAGCTAGATATTATCAATCAAGCCTGAAATCTGGGTGTTAATGGACTCAGACCTGACACATAAAGATAATTACAAAGTGGGGATTCTATCACCCAAAGAACATTTCTAGGATTAAAGGACTAAAGTCCCAGCAAGATCAAGAGAAACTCATACATGTCTTTATCTTTAGTTGCATTGAGCTCCATGCAATTCAGAGTCCTGCTACTGGCATTCTCACTACAACCAGGAAGCTAGAGCATCTGGCCCCTTCTAGCTCAGAGAATAGACTTTAAAATACTTTCATTAGTTCATAAATCACTGAATGACTTAGCACCAAAATACACTGCAGTCCTGATGTTGTCATGTCAACCTTCCAGAAAATGCAGGTCTACTGGTTCAAGTCGACTTTGTGTCCCCAAAATGAAAAGCAAACTTGTAAAAGCAGCTTCTATTTTCCACTAATCTGGAAGAAACTTCCAAAAAAATACAAAACAGATGAAACAATGAGTTCCTTTAAATCAAGGCTAAAACTCACCTGTCCAGAGTTGCCTTTGACTGGAACATTGATCAAAATATTTGATAACAATTATTCTTGATGATGGCATTTGACAAATTTAATGTTGTTGCTTGTTTCGTAATCGCTAAGTGTATTATGTTTTTATCAGGTAAAGCATTTTGAAATACCTTGTTGCTGAAATGTGATATACAAAATCTTGATTTGACTTGTTGCCTATCCTTTGCAAAATAGTTGAAGCTCATTCTGATTGGATGGATAGATAATGTGAACACTGCTTTGAAAAGAGGCATTCATTTTTTGATTCCCAGAGGCAATTCAGGCCTGAATACAAAATTAATTTTGTCTGTAAGCTAAATTAAATTCTTAAAACAAATAAAATTAGGTGGTGGAAAATGATGATGTTTTTTTCTTTAAAAAATATTGTATGCATAAACATTTAGCCCCCCGAGTCAATACAGAGTAGTATCAGCTTGTAAAGTGTCTGTAAAACACAAACAAAAAAAAAAACTTAATGTGTTTACCTGAAGGTTGGATATCCCCACAGCTGCAATCATGCCAAACATGACAAGAAACATTCCTCCAATGACTGGGTCCGGGATGGTGATAAAAACTGCTCCAAACTTCCCAAAGACGCCCAGAGCAATCATCAAAACTCCTGTTGTCTGAAGGACAAGACGGCTGCTAACCTGAGATGAAGCAATGAAAATGAAGATACTTGGAAACCCTGATTATATTTAGATATGTATGGTTTAAACATTCATCTTGGTCTGACTTTAATTGATAAGTATTTGGAAGCGTGGCCAGCGTGGACTGAACGGTTTGTTCACTTTCTCCGCTGACATTGCTAAAACGGCGGGCAAACTATCATTGTGAAACACTGGAGAAACTCAACATCACCATTAACAAATGCTGATTGGCCCTGTTGCAACTCATCAGGAGCTCAGTTGGAAAATTCCAAGACAAAATACCAAAAAGGTCTTGACAGTCACTAGATCTCAGCTTAGTGAAACACCACCAATTTTGCACCTATGCAACTATGGGTATGCAACAGGGTATTGCATACCCATGTTGCAGTACACCGGTATGCATCCACATATTGTGGAGCACACATTAGGTGAAAACACAAAATATTTTGCTCCAATCTCTTTAAGAACTGTAAATGACCATATAATTTTGCAATTTGACAATTTCAAAAACAAATATGCTTAATGTAAATGCAACAATTTTGAAAAAAAATGTTTTATGATAAAAGTTTTGGCACTAAGATGAGGTGAATTTTGGTTGTATTGAAAGTGTTGTATTTTCCATAATTGCACTGGAAACTTTGTGAGTGAAGCGAAAGTTTTGCTTCACTGACGTCACATGATCAACAGCTGGATGTTGCCACTGGCACAAACCACAAAAAAGAAGACAACAGGAAGTAGTTCGAGGATCATGGCATGAAAAGTAGAAAATGTCACAAGTGAAAGTTTTACTGGTTTCTCTTTTGGTCTCTGAGTCAGGTTAATTGGTCTTTCCAAATTCTCCCTAAATGTGAGTGTGTGTGTACATGGTTGTTTGTCCTGTTTGTTTCTGTGTTGCCCTGCGACAGACTGGCGACCTGTCCAGGTGACCCCGCCTCTCGCCCGGAATGCAGCTGGAGATAGGCACCAGCAACTCCTGACCCCATTAGGGACAAGGGTGACAGAAAATGGATGGATGGATGGATGGACAAGGGTGCTAATGTTTTTTTCACCGTTTCGCTGACAAGTAGCTTGAACACTGAGCTTAACAGATGCACAGGTTTGCTAATTGCTGATGGCTAAACTGAAAGAGCTGAGTGGTGGAGTCAGCAGGAGAGGGAGGCTCTGTGGTAGCTTGAAGAAGCTCAAGGAAGAAGCTGCACCTCCAAATTGGTGCTAGGTCCAGCCAGGAGTTGTGCACAGCAGAATGGTTGCCATGGGAAATCAAAGAATTTCTCAAACATGCATGAAAGAATCAGGACAACACCAAAATTATGTTTTTCAAGAGGGAATAACATTCTAAAATGATTAAAGCTAAACATTTTCAGATTTACACACTACTGGCCCTTTGACATACATTTCCTTGCAGAAGTAATCATAATAGTTGAGGTTTTTCCTATTTTGTTACTTTAAAACCACAAATTTATGGTCCAACACAAGTTATTACATAATTGTGAAGTCAAAGGAAAATAAAACAGACTGGAGCTGTGTACCTTGGTAATTCCAAGTGCAGCGATGTTTTGGCTGTAGGAAGTGGTTCCATTCCCAGTTCCCCACAGGGCGGCCAGGATGCAGCCCATGCCCTCAACGGCGATTCCTCGGTTGATGGCATGAATGGGTGGTGGAGGAGCACCAGACAAACGAGCACAAGCATAGTAGTCACCGATGGATTCCATTGTAGATGCCAAAACCCCTGCCATCATTCCCAACACCGAAGACAGGCTTACAGTGGGAATTCCCCATTGACCTGTGGATAGAAAACTAATTGTCACATTTCATTTCAAAATGGCTGTACATAAAGCTCCTCATCATACCATCAGTTCCCGAAACCAGATAGACACAACAAAATACCTTGTAAAAGCGAACGCAGGGTCACTGCGACCACACACAGGACTAAGTGGAAATTGAAGCGGACTAACACAGAGACTTTCTGGTCAGGTCTGCCAACAACTGTGGGAGACTTTCAGTGGTTTTTTGGGATAAAATCACCCAACAGAAAATGTGGTAACAATAAACAGAATTGGGAGGGAAGAAATGCAACAACATAATGTGGCAGAAAAACTGCTCAATTTTGGTCTTTGCATTCCGCACACGAAGACATCTCACACCATTCTGCAAAAAGTCAGGATGGCCGAGCGGTCTAAGGCGCTGCGTTAAGGTCGCAGTCTCCACTGGAGATGTGGGTTCAAATCCCACTTCTGACATGTTTGCTTCCATTTAAGTGGAATAACAAAATGAGTGTCTGGTCAGGTCTGCCAACAACAACTGTGGGAGACTTTTGGTGGTTTCCTGGGATAATGTTACTCATCAAAAGTTTTGTTTAGAATTTCCATCATTTGGATAGTAGCAATGCAAAGACAACTAGTAATTTGGCAGAAAAAGTGCTGAATTTTGCTCATTGCTACTAGCAATTGTTCGTCATACTCCTTATTCAAGTCTCAATATTTTTATACCTTTCGAGCGTACCGCACACGAAGACATCTCACACCATTTTTTATAAAGTCAGGATGGCCGAGCGGTCTAAGGCGCTGCGTTAAGGTCGCAGTCTCCACTGGAGGCGTGGGTTCAAATCCCACTTCTGACATGTTTGCTTACTTTTAAGTTAATTAAGAAAGTGAGTATCTGGACAGTTCTGTCAAAAA
>CAEGAD010079703.1:0-198333 GCA_903067055.1 Poeciliopsis paucimaculata | reverse complement strand
AGTACCGTGGAGATCTGGCTTTAAATGGACGAAGCGAAATAAAGTGAAAGTGTGAAATACTTCAACAGCTCGTCCTGTTGTTTGGGGTTAGAGTGGCTAACCGCCATTGCTAACTCCTCCTCCAGCCTCTCAGCGCACCGTCACAACCACACAGCACAATAGAACCAGATCAAACTGTTATACCTAGGATTTCTGTCACTAATGTGTCTCTCTGGTTTTGAAAATGGGCCGACAGCTCTAAGATAGTGTAGTGTGCTGGGACTTGCACTAAGGAAATGAGGAAGGGAGGGTCAGTGGAAGCACCGGAGTTGAGCCTTTTTTCATTCAGTGTCAAAAACAGAAAAAGAAAAAGGCCGGATGAAACGATAAAGCCGATAATTGAAATGAAGTCGATAGTTTTAATTTATCGTTCGATTAATCGATTTATCGGTTTATCGCGACAGGCCTAACTGTGACATCACTATAAGTTATAAGTCTGAAAAAAAATTATGAATCTTCTGCAGGAACACAGAATTAACCCAGTACAGTTTCACATTCTCAGGTGAGAAACTAACCTGGTATAAAGTTAAATCTTAGGTAGTGGAATTACACTGAAGATGAATTAGTTTAATCAAAGCACATCATGAATATGTGTATGTGTATTCCATATTAAATACAGAGCATGCTAGTTTTTTTTTGTTTTTTTTTTGCTTTTACCACTAGATGATTTAATGTATATCTATGTTACCATGGTGGCGCCCTGTATGGCTGTAGCTACTTCTGCTCCTGGTAATACAACCAATATATTGCTTAATTAATTCAATATGCATATAAGATATGAGATAAACAACTTTATTCAGAGATGCAATGAGTTTATGGCAGTTGTGCAAATCATTTCGCTAATGCTAACTGGAGCAGTGCTTCTCGGTTCCAGTCCTCAGGCCCCGCTGCTCTGCATGTTTTAGATGTGCCTCTATTCCAGGGCAGCTGATTCAAATAATTGCTTGACCTCTTCTGCAGTTCAAGTACTGCAGAAGCCTGTTAATCACCCACCGATTCAATCCAGGTGTGTGGCAGAAGGGAAACTCCTAAATTATGCAGGGCAGAGGGGGCGTGAGGACTGGAATTGAGAAACACTGTCATAGAGGCCTGGGCCAGTGGCCCTGATGCCAACATCTCCAGAAAACATATTAAAGATTGTATTGTAGCACAGCAAAACATGGAAAACAATTAAGGCTGTAAAAACTTATGCACAGCACTAGTAAAATGTGATGAGTCAGCAGATAGTTGGGTAAATAGGGGAGAAAGGCTCTACACGCACAGAATGTGAGGCATTGCAGTGGATATTGGAGGCACCCAGCTGTCCTGAGTCATGATCCCATCCATGGTTGTTTTGCCGCATGCCTTTCCCACTCCCCTCTCGCCTTCCCTTCCCGTCAGATTATTGTCAAATCAATTAATCCATGATAAATTAAAACTATCGACCTCATTTCAATTGTCGACTTTATCGTTTCTTCTGGCCTTTTTCTCTTTCTGTTGATGACACTGAATGAAAAAGGCTCAACTCTGGTGCTTCCATTGACCCTCCCGTCCTCATTTCCTTAGCGTATTGCCCAGCACACTACACCATCATTGTCACTGATACCTGATCTAGATTATTTTTCAATACTCAGACTGCTAAAGGTTTTATTATTGGATTATTGCATCTCTATTGGAAATAAGATTTCTATTGGGGGTTCTTTCCTCGTTGTGACAGAAATACCTGCGAGACTACTGGAATGACCCGCAGCTGGACGACAAGGAGCGATTCCTCCGGGATTACGTGCTCAACAAGGGCTACCTGGACGAGGACGACGAGCGGTGCGCAGCCAATAAGCTTGGAATCCTCCTTTAGATGTTCACAATAGTCACTTTTAAATCCTCCGTCTCTGTTCAGGATCCCGACGTACGACGAGCTGGTCCAGGAGGACGTGGACGACTCTGAGGAGGAGGGCGAGAGCTTCCTGGAGCGCCAGGAGGACTTCGAGCGGAGCTACAACTTCCGCTTCGAAGAGCCCGGCGCCCTGCAGATTAAGACCTACCCCCGAAACATCGCCACGTCCGTCCGCACCAAGGACGACCGCAGGAAGCAGAAGAGGGAGGAGGTGAAGGAGAGGAAACTGAAGGTACGTACGGCAGTTAAAGAAAAACAAGAAAAAACGCTAATGCTAACTCAGGCTCACGAAGCGGCCGCGTGATTCTAGGAGAAGGAGCAGAAGCGGGAGCAGCTGAAGCAGCTGAAGAACCTGAAGAGGAAGGAGATCATGGACAAGCTGCAGCAGCTGCAGGAGCTGACTGGGAACGAGCAGCTGGCCTTCAGTCAGGCCGACCTGGACGGAGACTTCGACCCCAACCAGCACGACCGGCTCATGCAGGTCAGGACAGGAACCCGGTTTGACTTTAGTGAATAAAAGAATAAACAAAGTTACATACAAGGAAACGAAAAACAGAAAAGGATATTTGCACGTTCAGAGGAGTGGGTAGAAGACACCTTATTTTATTTGCACCCACCTATCTTACATTAGCAGCCGCATCCGATAATGAAGTCGGTTTTTAACATTCGTTCATAGTTAACAGTCTCTATAGTCATATCTGATAAAATGCATTCTTATTCATAGAGGCAACACGAGCAACGCTGCATTGCTTCCTGTTTTCAGCTATCAAACATTCGTATGTCAGGATTAGGGCTTCAGATAAAATCTGCCTAAATACTTTTTTTTTCTAGAAGAAATTACAAATGACACATTTTTTAAAAGTTGCTTTTATTTCAATCATCCCTCCTGCAATGTGTAAGATGGAGTGCTGACAGACAATTAAACAAGAATTTTAGTGTAATTGCAAGAATGCAGTCATAATTTTACATGAAGACTGTCTCAAAATTAGGAGAATTTATTTTCAATAAGAAAAAATCTTGGATCATTTTATTTTATGTGTGGGAGTTCTCGTAATATTATTACTTCATTCTCCCCCATATTGCAAATTTATTCTAGTATTATTTCGATATTATATTTGTATCATTTTAACAATTTTTGTAATATTATTTTAATAAAAAAAGGGGAAAAAATTTATTTTAACAGTTATGTCGACCTGAATTCAAGAATTTAGTGTCCAAATAAATAGAAGCTGTAAAACAAAATGGCCACCTTAGGCAGATTGAAGATCTGCACAGGTTGGGGCCAAAAAAAAAAAACAAATCCTGATTTTTCCAGAAATGAAGTCTTCAAAACAATTGTATAAATTGATAAAATTATTTTATTGTCAAGATGCATCAATTTCTGCAGTCATCATGTTTTTCCTTTCTTACCATCCTTTAAAATATATTTTGCCATAACTAACATCCATAATTCTCACTTTTTTTGTTTCAAATTCTTCAGTCAAGGTCATGTTTTAATCACGTGCGTAGTTATCAGTTGCCAACTTGGCAACCAAGTCACAATATCGGTTATAAAAAGTCAATATTGGCAAAAATTGGACTCAGATCGGTCAGAAAACTGCAATCGGTGCTCTGCTAGCGTTCAGTTAAAATGTTTAACTTGACAATCAAGACTTTCACTCTCTTAAATGCTATTTTCATGAAATTTTTTGGGTTAAAATAAGCTTTTAAATTAATCTGCAACATTGCGTGTTTGCAGAAATTCTTTGGAGACGAGTACTACGGCCAAGAGGAAGAGGAGAAGCCTCAGTTTGACGACGAAGGAAATGAGATGGATGGTGAGCGTCTGGATTTTATTTTTTTATTTATTTGTTTATTTCAGATCCTGTGATTCGTTCGCTTCATTTGAAGTTTCTTTTGCGTTTTCAGAACACTGGAATTGGGACACCTGGACAGGAGAGGAACATGAAGAGGGATACGACGAAGAGGAGTACACTGCCTCTGGACCGCACTGCGACGACGAAGACTTCATCGTGAGTCAACCTTTTTTTGCCCAAAATTGTCTGAATTGTGTTTTGTTTTAGCTTTGCTTAGCAAAGCAGTCATTCTGTTCATGCAGATGGATGCAGACTACGACCCAAGCCAGCACACCACCTCTAAGAAGAAGAAGAAAAAGGAGAAGAAGAAGCTGAAGAAGGACGATCTGCCACAGATGGGCAAGAAGAAGAAGAAGTCTCACTTTGCTGAGGTCATCACCAGAACCAAGCCGGTGTTTGACCCCCGTAAGTGTCTGGAAGCGTCCCGAGCCTGGCCGTTGCCAGGGCGACTGCCTCGCCTGACGCCGTCCCTCTTGTTTCAGAGGAGAAAAGCTTCGAGCAGTACCTGGACGAGTACTACAAGCTGGACTACGAGGACATCATCGACGACCTTCCATGCCGCTTTCGCTACAGGCAGGTGGTGCCCAACGACTTCGGCCTGACCACAGACGAGGTGAGGGTCTTCCTCTTGGGAGCCTGTGAACTCTACACATCTGCATCTCTGCGATCAACAGAAAAACACAAGAGAACCAACTATTTAGCTAAAAAGATTATCTCCAGAAACTATTCCAAACTAGCTGTGTTTTTTGACCGCATAAACTAATTTATTTTTGAAACTTTGCATTTAAAAATAGATCTTCTCAATGGAAACACGTCAATTTTGAAAAAGCTTTTGTTTTTCCGTATAGTTTTGGCGCTAGAATGTTTATTTTGCAAGACTGCAGGGGAAACATTTTTTTCGCACCACATGAGTCATGTTCAACAACTGGATGTTGCCACTGGCGCAAACCACAAAGAAAAAGACAGGAAGTAGCTGAACGGTCTTGACGCAGCATTTTTTTTTTTTATGAGCTATCATACAAACAGACTTATTTTAATTTCGTTTCTCATTTAAAAGAAACGCTGCAATTGCAAAATTATTATTATTTTTGACATTAGTGGAATATTAATAAAGTTTTGTGCACATGTGTAATAAAAAAACGGCTAGTAACGTGTCCTTGACGAAACAATCAGTTGTTGGCAATTGCTGCTAATCCACCTCCTTTGCCTTTGCTGCTCCTGTTTAAGGTTAAAGCGGTTTGTCATTTCATGTCAATACTAACAACATGATGTGAAATGAAATTACTCTGATCCCAGTGCAAGAATAATATAAAATTAATAAAAGCTATAAAAGTAGAATAAAAAATTTATGTATAAATAAAGAAAAGTTTTGGTTTGAACTTCCTCCTTTGGAAACAAGAAACACCTCAATTAGAAAATTAACAAGTGGACAGAACAACACTGGCTTGTTCGGGTTCCAAGCTCTGCAGTGATGAGATCTGTGCAGACTGATCTGGTATTGCCTCCCTCTGGGGAATCGCTCTGACCAGGGAATGATCTCATGCCAATCTTCTCTCTGAGCAGATGAAACTGCCACAAATACGACCTCCTCTACCTGCTCTGGTTGTGTCTAATTCGTACAACTGTTTTCTCTCAGATCATGAATGCCAACGACCAAGAGCTGAACCGATGGTGCTCGCTGAAGAGGACGTGCATGTTCAGGTACTGACTCAGAGATGTTCCGCTCCCGGTCCTCTGAGGTCGCTGAGTTTCAGTAAAGGGTGTCCTTGCCTTTTAAGGTCTGAAAGAGAGGAAATGAGTGACCTGAAGAACTATAAAGCGAAGGCCCAGAACGTGAGAAAGAAGAAAGAAGTCCTGAGCTCTGTGTATTCTGAGTGAGTAGAAATACTGTGGTTCAAACCAATTTACGGTTAATAGTGAATTGACGATTTATTGGATTCAAATTAGGTGCAATCTATCAATAACTTTTGCTTAGACTTTTGTTTAGTGTTGTAGTTTGGCCGCCATCAAGTAGAGGGCGCCTCTGGTCATCGTTAAGCAGAGCTATGTCAGACAGAATCAAAGATGGCGGATGGTTTCTCTACCCATTCTAGAAGTGGGTAGAGAAACGGTCCACACAGTCCGATGTCGGATTCAGAATACACCTTTTGCGGTTCTGTTTGGAAATGTTAATACTCGACAAACTGATACAAGACAAAACTCAAGTTTTTAAGAAAATGGCCACTTTTCAACTAATTGTTAGCCGATTGATAAGATCAATCAATTGATAGCTTGCACACATGCTAGAAGGTGATTGGTTTCTATCTGATCCTGATCTGCAGGGAGGACAAAGAAACTCTGGAGGCGAAGAGCAAGCTGGGGAAGAAACGACGAGATCGTCTGAGGAACGCAGAGAAGCGGAGCGAAGAAGCAGACGAGGCAGTTCAGGCTCTGAGCGAGGCTGTAGACAGCACAGAGGAAGGGGACGAGATTCTGGTACCCAAGAAGAAGAAGCAGAAGAGGAAACTAGAAGAACAGACGCAAGATACGGCCGAGCAGGTGGCAGATGAACAAAACGGAGGGGAGAACAGGACTGAAAGGCCAGCGTGGACCAAAAAGCCCCGGCGGTCAGGAGGACGACTCAAGACAGGAATCAAAGGGGTGAAAATAGGCGGCCGAGAGTTCAGCAGACACAGGCTGAAGGCGTACGGACTGAACCCACGGAGACTGTACTTCAGACAGCTGGGCCGACACAAACGGAAAGAGCAGGAGAAGAAGCTGAAGAAGAACCAAGAAGGATAGAAACTTCCCACTGGACTTCACCGTACAAGCTGGTTTTATACTCCGGAGTAGAAATGAAAGATGTCATCAGAAACATTAAATGGTCCTAAAGGGACAGAGTTTTTCAAAAGATTTTCCATAAAGATTTTGTATGTTAAACTGTGCAGTGTTTAACATGGTTTGAGATTTGTTAAATTAAAAAGTGTTATTCTTTCACCGGACCTCAGGTCAGAAAATATAAAAGACCAAAAACCTTTGCTGCGTTGCTTTGATTAAATTTGACTCGCATCTTATGACTTGTGCTAAATTTATCATTTAATTTTCCTGTTTATTTCATTAGAAAAGCTCTTGGTCATGTACAAAAATTGTATATTTGTGGGTTTTCTACAGGGTTTTTTTTTCTAGATTTTTTACTTGCTTTCAATTCTGACTGCAGGCATAACAAATATAGATTTGAAATATTTTGGGAGGTTTGTTGTAATGACGAGCAAAAAAGGATATACATGACTACAGCATAGACAAAACGTACATTTCTGTGAGGTTACTGAACAAAGTCTGTGTTGAAGTTGTTAATGTTAACCAATTGAGATTTCAATGGTTTTCTAAAAAAGTTGATTAAACTAATCTTTAAGCTTCTACAGAAAAATCTAGTAAATGTTTCTATCATAAATCACAGTTTTTCAGATTATTACTGTGGATTTATAACTTAAGTTATTTAGAAATTTTAGCTGTGTCTGCTTAAAATTTGGAACATGATCAAAATCATTGTTCTAAATATGTAACCACAGCCAAGAACCGAAATGTGTTTTCCAAAAGATCAAGCGGTTCCAAGTGTTGGACTCACCGCTGGGCAGCAGGGGGCGGTAGACCGCGTCACGTCTCCCAAACCCCCAAAGAAGAAGAAAATAACAGGCGCGCGCTGAAGTCTGAATTTGAACAGTGGGAAACAGAAGGTTGGTTGTTTTCTGTTTAATTGCGACCAAATTACAACCCGCTTTATTTACAGCAGAGTTTAAGCGGTTTATAATCGAAATGTCCGTCTTTGTGTCGCTAAAGTTACGTTCAACGCAACGTGTATAAACGACGTAAAACAGCAAAGCCGTTTGTTGTCCCCGTCTCGTGCATTTAGGTAACAGAACCTTCGCTCAAAAGTTATAAAACTAACCGAAAAGGTCGTAATTTGACACAACTTCAGCTAGCTGCTACAGTGTCGGGGATCTTCTTCGCCAACTACATTATCTGTCAGTGACCAACATTTTTAATGTCGAAGCAGTTCATGTTTCTGTGGCGTGTTGTCTGTTGGCTCTGAGACTAAATCTGTATTCAGCCTCAGACTTCATACTTTCCTTTTGCTTATAGGAAAGAGAGCGAGAGAGAGAAATACTGCTGCTGTTTGTTTTTATCCGTTTAAAACATCCCAGATTCACCTAAAATAAAGGCACAACGATTTTCGTTGCTTGTTTTATGTATTTAACATATTTCTGGAGTGGAGTTTGTTTTATTAACTGTTTATCAGACAGACAGGCGAAATGTTCTAAACATTTCTAACACCGCTTCTCCAGAAATATCGAGTTCAGGCGATCCACAAGTTCGCCTGAACTTGTGGATCAGGCGAACTTGATCCACAAGTTCGCCTTGTTTACACTACATTTAGTGTAGTGTAAACACTACACTAAATGTAGTGTTTAGTACATTTAGTGTACTAAACACTAAATGGTGTTTAGTACCCCACCATTTGAAAACCCAAATATGTCTAATATGAGCTATTTGTGCTTATTTAAAACAGAATCATTATCTTAACTGTGCCGTGCAGATATGAATTTATTATTGTGTCATAGATTTGAGTAAAAATTAAATAAACTTTTGTAAAATATAGTAGTTCTTTTCCACTTTGGTCTTTTTAGACTTCTTAATAAATATAAACGCAACGTATTTATTATTCCATTTGCAATTCACTGCAAAACTACTGTCATCCTTATGACGTCTCTGGGCGTGTGTGGGCTACTGGCGCGTCACGGCTCCATCCCATGGACTTTCCTCCTACATGAAGATGTGTTTGTCATGTACGGCGAATGAGGCGGTACTCATTCTGTTCTCCTTTTTTCTGTTTTCCAGTTGCCCACAATGTCTTTGAGCCACAAGTTTCAAGACGTGGAGGAGAACGGGGAGATGCTGGTGGCTTTCATCGACAGCAGTCAACCTGAAAAACTGAGAGAAGTGAAAGTCGAACGCCAGGCCCTCGTTGACAAGCACCTAGAAACAAAGAAGACTGTGACACAGATTCTTAAAGGCAAGAAGTCAGATTTATATATATATTTTTTCTACTTCTAGATGTAATTTAAGTTCAGGTGGTGAGTGTTGTCATTTCGAGCATCTGCCGCTGTCCTTCCCAAGCAGACATGGCACAGATCGAGGAGCGCGCGGGTCAGAGGCTGCTGGACATGGAGGAGCAGAAGCAGCACAGGCAGAAGGAGCTGGAGGACTTGGAGGAGCAGCTGCAGCGGTGCACGGCCAAAAGCCAGATCACGGACTCAGAAATCCAGTACGCTTTCCGCGCCGACGCCGTTCTCTGCGCCGTTGGTTTGGACTGTCTCCGTTCGCATCCCTGACCGTCTCTCTCCAGGTTTCTGCAGACGGAGCTGGAGAGTGTGAGGAACGCCGAGAGGGAACTGGAGACTCTGCAGAATGAGGTGGATGAAGACACCACCGAGGTCATCCCGTCTGCAGTGTGAGTTTCTGGGAATCAACATTAAATAAAATGATCTAAATCACTAGTTTTCACTTTTTACTTGACTTGCACATTTCTGTGTTACACTCCAATGTGAATCGACGTGCCGCGATTTTATGAAGACAACATCGGCTGTGTTTCAGTCAACTTCAGGTTCTACTGGTGTTTTATTGCCTGTCTTTTAAAATTCAATGTTTTTACATAGCAATACACAATTCTTCAATGAATCACATGACACATTAAAAAGAGCTGTTTAGTTTCCGTTGTGATGATTACATTTTTGAAGAGTAATTTTGTTCAGAGATTTTGCAATGCATTTTATTATTAATATTATTTGCTTTTAAATGTTTTCAAGTGACAATGCGGATTGTTCTGTACAAATTTTAAGTTTATTAGTCTTTAAGAAGGCGAATCTGCATTATTATGCCATTCCACCTACAATATTATCGTTTATCGCTATCATTTCTGGGACGATTCGTCATCCAGAAAGATTTATTGTCTTGCATTCTTTTGGGGTTTTTTTTGTTGTTTGTTTTGTTTAGTTTTTTTTATTTTTACCCTAAGTTTTTCATTTCCAGGTACGTAGCTCAGGTGTACTACCTAATAACCAAGATCAAGTGGGAGTACGACACGCAGCCCAACATCTTGAAAGGAGGTGAGAGACATAATTTTTTCCGACTTGCATTTCTACTTCAGTCAGATATGATTGCTAATTTTTATTTCATATATTTTAGTCAAAAAAACAAAAATAAAGAAAGTAAGCAACCTTAATCACAAAGTGTGAACTCACAGTGATCATGTCAGTGGTGTCCAAACTGTGGCCCATGGGACATTTGGGGTCCTTGGAATAATTTTGCATGGCCCTCCACTCCCCCACAGATGAGATAAACACTTTTTACAGAGTGTAATTTTCACTGTCAGATAATAGTGTTTCTAGCTGAAAACTTGTATTTGCTAAACACCGCAATAGTGATAGAATCTGTCAGAGATTTATTTATTAATGTCTTCAAATTTTATGACTTTGGTTGCATTGCCTTGACTCAAACATTTTAGAATTCCTTCCTCAAGCTTCTCACTATAATTGCTGGAGTTATGACTCAAAATATTAAATAATAATCAGAAATGCATGTCTGTCCTGCATTGTAACAACCTAAACCTGTTGACAGAACAAATAAACTGTCAGTTTAATTTAGTCGTTTTCTCTTGCAGTGCACTACGGTCCAGATCTGGCCACGCCCATCAACATTGACACATCTGTCCGCTCTCGAAGCGACATAAGTGATCAGCTGTGGGACTTTGTCAGCACCGAGTGGTAGACGAAGAACACATGTTGTGTATTTTAGTATTATTTTTTTATTATATTTGTCTGTTGGTCGTCTTGTTGTTTTTCTTTATGTTAAACTGTTGTGTTAAATAAATAACTTACAACTTTGACTCTTTGCTTTCTGATTTGTTACAGCGTCTGGGACTAAAGCAGTGCCTGCTGTGTGGGAGTTGGTCAGTAGATGGCGCTCTAGAGCTGCTTAAAGTTGAAGTGTGTTCAAAAAAGCCAGTTGAGCAAATTTAAAGGAAACATTATTCAATTACTTATTCCTTATTTCTTTAGATCAACAAAAAGTTAAGAAACTTGAGCAGTGGTCTGATCAAACTACATGACAGCAATTAAAATTACACAATATTTCTGATATATATACTTTTAAAAATTTTCTAGCTGAAATTTGCTTCCAAACGCCTCCTTATAACTGATCAAAAAACATTTGTACTCAGTTTAATTGAGCAACTATAAAACAATCTCTACTTTTAAATCTTAATTTTTTAACATGTTTTGTTATTTTGCCTCCTTCACATGTTTCATGTGGGGTTTTTTTATTGAATAATTTGATACGTTCTTGTCATTACGTAGGTAAAACCATCATTTCTAGAGTTTTTCTGCTGAATGAAAGCAAAATGTTAAACAGCTCAAATGTAACTGACATGTCCAAAAACAAAGATGGAGGAAATATGGCAAAAACAAACAGAAGAATGTGTCCAATCTTCTTTCTATTGTTAGATATAAATGCAAATAGCAAATCTGGTGATGATAATCAAGTACAGTCCATTAATTGATCATCAGCAAGTTAAAACACTTCAGTAGAAGCTGTTATGGAGGATACAGGTGTGGGTTAGCAACACAATACCAAAGTAGAAAGTGGCCTTAGAAAAGCAAACGTTTCTGTCAATAAATCTGGGAAGGATTAAAATACACCTCAGCTAGCACAGCTACAGCTGAGTATGTAAGTTCTATTAAAAAAAATATTTTTGACATATTTGTTAAAACTGTCACCATGTTGTAGTGCTGTCAATCAACCTCGTGTAAGTGGCGCTGAATATGCTAATGGTGGAGGAACAACTTAGTGTTACAGGAAAACCGCTTATCCTCAGTCATCAGTGGCTATGCTAAGTAGCCTTAGCCTTGGTGCCAGTCGTCGTTGTGGTGAACCAGCTGTAGCGTAGATTTAGCGCGTTCATCAAGGTAATTGACAGCCCAAAGACCCTCCTCCTGACTCTGGTTGTTTCTGGTTAGCATTGGGAGAAGGCAGAGGAACTCGTTTTTTCCCCACAGATTATCTGTCTCATTATACTTTCGCCACATAGCGACATTTTTAACAAATATGTACGACAAGAACATGTTCTCCATAAAAGTAACATACTGCACCATTTGAAGAAGACTGGTGTATTTGAAAAAGTCTCCAGGACAAAGGCCTCTTCTCGTTAAAACAGAATAGGACGTTTGGCTTGTAAAAGTCTTAATGAACCACACGCGGTCCGACACACCAGAGGAACGCTTGGCAGTAATTTACAGCACAGAGGCTGCAGAAAGACGAAAACATTGTGTCAGCGCTTTACAGTCGTAAAGCACGGTGGTGGTGGAGTGATGTGGACTCTCTTAGCAGCAAGGAAGTCTGCACAATCAAAAACGTCTGTAAGTTGTAGAAGCGTGGTCACGACTGGCCAGCAGCACATAAACTAACAGCAGAATGGTGGAAAAAGTGCTCAAAGTCCAGACTGCGGTCTGATTAATGTGCTGTAGATCTTTGCAGAGATTCGGAGAAACAAATATCTAACCTGACACGGTGTGGTGAAGAAGATTCCTCCACAATGATATGAGTGATAAAGTCAATCAGAAAATGACTGTCAAGTTTCTTGCCGCTGAAAGCGTGTTTTTAAGTCGTTGAACCCTGCGGTGCGCTTAGTGTTTCTACACAGATCTATTCCTTTTTTTTTTCTTTTTTTTTTTGCCCACTATATCCATTATTTGCTCCTGTGGGCTTAAATGTGCATTTACCTGGAATGTCTGAAATCTCTGTCATGAACCCTGAACGTAACCAAAGGAAACCAGATGTTTCCTATTGTAGCCTAACTCTGTAGATATTAAGATGTGATAGCAATGATTCAGCAGTTGCAGGTTTTGTAAGTTGGCGCAGGCTGCTCATGCTCAGACTATCCTCCCTGCTGCCTCCCACACATGGCACTGCGGCTTGTTCACTCTCAGACCCGCTCGACGAGAACTCAATCTTTCCCCTTACATGAAAACGAGTCGTGGCATTTTTTTTTTCTCTCTCTCTCTCTTCTTTTTCTGTATTCGACACCATGACGATAGTTTCAGAGAGAGCAGGATGTGGAACCCGAGTCGGGTAGGCGCACCATCACACCTACCAGTGTGGTTTTCTTACCGTAAACTGAGCATTGGGCCCAATTCTGCTGCTTCACTGGTAGCTCTGCCTGTCAGTGGCTTTAACACGTGGTTTGTCACTTCAGCTTGGCCCCCCGCTTGATATGGCTTGAAATGGCTTCAGCTTTTCTTTGATCGTTCTGCTCACGGCGGAGTAGGTTTCGATTTTAATTAACCCAGAAGCTTGAAATATTGCAATAAAGCTGCTGTTTATTTCCGTTTTTATCTTACGTGTGTTCTTTAAAAAGCTCAAATTGCCTACAGTGGTCAGTGGGAGAAAGGTGGGTCAATAAGAATAGTAGTTATTATTCTTATTGACTAGTCTAACATGACTATTTGTCCGTATATTTTTGAATTGTGTGCTTTGTAAATTATTTGTACAAGCTGATTACTACATAATACTTAATATAGTTTAGAAAAATTGATAAAATAGATATTACTACTACTTCTAGCAACAACATAAATAATAATTAAATTTAAAATTCAAAAATGCTTTAATCACAAATTAAATTTTGTCCATAATCCAGAATTTTCTTGAAACATTTGTGGAGTCTGACGCCTGTGGGCAGGAAGGATCTCCTGTAGCAGTCAGTATTGCAGCGGTCAGGAAAAAAGCCTCTGCCCAAAGACACCTTTGTTGCTTAACAGTCTCATGCAGAGGATTTTCAGGGTTGGTCATAATTTTCAATAATACTCAACATAATATTAAATAATGTTCTGTCAGAATAAATAGAAATGTAACGAAATAGTAATTACACTGAATTAGAATTTTTGCATTATGTTTGATATTGTTAAACTTACTATTAATAATAAATAGAATTGCGATGAATCGTCCTTTAGAAAATATTCAAAGATGTTGCATTGTATGTTTATTCTGAAGAGAAAATCTAGTGTAAGATGGAAAAAAAACAACAACAAAAAATCATCTTAGACCTGCATGTAAAAATCATTCACATATGTTTATTCAGTGCACATATAAAACTGGCATAATTTAAGTACGGCTTTTATAAAAGAAAACATAACTCACAGAGGTTACACACATTTACAAAATATACTAACTATAGGTATTCAGAATTACATCTTTGCATTTTTTCACAATTAATCCCATCATGTCGGAGTACGGACATCTGAGAAAAAGTTTCAATAAGAGAAAGAAAACGGTCCTCCTTACGCATCATTTCACAGAATAAAGACGAGCCTCCTCCGAAATGAAACGACTCATCTGCAAAGCCAAAACGTTCTGCTGCCACGTTCCAGTCTGCAAAAGCCAAAAAGGCGTCGCCAAGCCTCGGCTGTCAGCTTTTATTGCTTTAAGGCACTGGTCGTGTGTTGCTACATGTCTTGGTGGGACCTCCAAGGCTGAAAAGCCACCCAGCCCGGCCCCTCGGTCTGACGTCTTCGGAGCGTCTCCGGGACCTCTGATGTCCCCGGCCTCTGCGCTGACCAAAACTCACATGGCAGACATTAAACGGTTTTGGCAGCCGCCACTTTTTGGGTGTGGATGCTTCGTGATCGCGACAACGTGTCATTATACGCTACAAAGGCAGTGGGAGATAACCCTAACCTTAAATCTTGAGCTTGGGTTTTTCCCCCCTCATCAGATGCACATTACAGATGCTGTGAAACGTCAACACACAGGCCTTGCTTTCTTGTTTGCTTTTTCGTTTTTGTTTTTTTTTTTTGCAAGAAAAAGACCATTTGGGTTATCTCTCAGAGCGAACGCTCTCTGATCACCGCTGGCCTTGTTTAAAAGTCTTGACAATGGTAATGCTAGGTTCTAAAAAAACAAAATTTGAGCTACGACGAAGGCGCTGGTATCTATAGAGAAGTGGTATAAATATAAATCCAACAAAACGGTTCTTTCTCCCAGCTTCACAAACATGGATCATTTAAAAGTAGAACCATTTCAAAGTGCAACACAGTTTTTCTCCTTCCAATGTTTGCTTAAATACGAGCCTTTAGCAAAGTTCACGTGCTTGCTCTCAGTTCTGAGTCAGAGTGTTATATCTTGGATATCCTTGGATAAATAGCTTTAATAGTTGAGGGCAGGTTCCCAGAAGACACTGTCGTCTCCAGACCCTCCAGTCTGTGAGACGCCGCGTCCGTCTTAGTGGTGCTGAAGTCCAGGAAGGCCAGGCCGAACTTCTTCATCTTCCCGTCTGCGTTCAGGAGGCAACGGTGGCAGAGCAGTTTCAGAATGGCCTTCCGCATGTCCTTGCTGGTCAGTGTATAGATGATGGGGTTGAGGAGGGAGTTGAACACAGCGATGCCCAGGAAGTAATCCGCCTTGAAGAGCACCTTGCAGCTTTTGACCTCACAGCTGAAGTCCAGCAGGAACAGGATGAACAGGGGCGACCAACACGCAATGAACACCCCCAGGACTATGGTGACGGTTTTCAGGAGGGCTATGTACTTCTGCGACTTGCGGTAGAGACCCTTGCGCTGGGGAACCGTGGCGAGGCGCTGCGTGTTGGACTTCACTATGCGGAAGATCCGCACGTACAGCACCACGATGGACATGAGGATGGCACTGAAGACGGTGATGCAGAAAAGGATGTAGCTCTTGGCGTACAGCGGCAGGACGGTGGAGCACTTCTCCAGCTGGTTGATGCAGTTCCAGCCCAAGACTGGAAGGACGCCGAGGAACACCGACAGCACCCAGCTGGCTCCAATCAGAGCAAACATCCGACCCTGCTTGTGACCCTGGTACGGCTTCATCCTCACCATGGTGACATGGCGCTCTATGGCGATGGCCAGCAGGCTGATGATGGAAGCCGCTAGCATGACAAACACACAGCCCTCCCTCAGGAAGTACAGCAAGGGAGTCATGTTCAAGGTGTGGGAACCGGACGTCATGATGTTTATCATGTAGGTCAAACCTGCAAGCAGGTCTGAGAGAGTCAAGTTGCCCAGTAAATAGTACATGGGGATGTGGAACTTCTTGTTCTTCCAGATGGCAATGAGCACCACAGCGTTCTCTGCGACAATAAGCAGGCAGACCAGCAGGAAAGCGATGGATTCCGGTTTGAGTCCGTCCGTGTACTTCTTCCCGTTGGTCCCATTCAGCTTGCCTGTGTATTTGTAGTGCTCGATGAGGACTTGGTTGTTTTGGTACACGCTAAACATTCCTGCAGTGGAAAGTGGGGCAGCTTGGGTAGAAACGGCGCTCAACATCGGGGTTCCCCAGGAGTGTGGAAGACTCATTTGTTTTTCTGCCTTTTTCCGGGTTATGAAGTTAGATCCACAAAGTGTCAGAGAGTCCTGCGGTCAGGCATTCTTCTGTCTCTTGGTACGTACGCCGGTGGAAAAAAAGTGTTGCTTTGATGACAAGCTTTCTTGTGGTTTCAAAAGTTTCCTTCCAGAATCTTTTTGGTCGATATCTGGGATGGTGGGAGGCAATAACAGGAAGCCTGCATGACAGAAATAGAAAAAGATCATTTAGATGATATTGATGGTGATGAAAATAAGCGGAAATATGACTTTTAAAATTTTACACACCACTGCTTGAGCTTGTGCAATGAATAAGCCCCAGCAGGGGGCACTCAAGAGTACTGGATATATCTTGCAAAATAATGAATCTAAAAATGTAACTTTTTAAATAAAGTATAAAAGAAAATTATCCCAAAATTCTCATTTCTTAAAAAAACCTAAACATGATCTCTTTTTGGGTTTGACATAAAGGAACATTTGGCATTCCTGCAGATGTTTTACACTTATCAATTGATCTTTAACTATAAAACTTTGGCTATTTTAGAAAGTTAAAATGTCAATTTGCTCCAGAAATCAACTCTGTTAGAATCAAATTTCTTGAACAAGACAACTGCAGACTAAAAGGGTAAATGACATTTTCTTTGCAGAGAAATCAGCATTGAAACTCTGGACTCACTAAACCCAAAGGTAAGAAAAATTACATTGTATCTAGAATTAAAATTTTTTTTTGATTATGTAAACAGTGTGATTTAATTTCTAATTCCATCTAATCCTGGACCGGCTCTGATTCCTGACATCACTGATGTCAGGAATCAGAGAATTGAAAAATATTTTCTTTTTTTTTTTTGTGTGTGTGTTATGAAAACATTTTCAGCTCAAATTGATTACACTTTGTTAGTTACATTCCCTTAGAGTCTAAAGTACAACTTAAAAAAAAAAAAAAGAAAAGAAATTTCCTTATGTTATGCAAACGACAATGGTTCTATACTCTATCCTAAACGCGTAAAAAAAACACCCCAACAGTTTAAAGGACTTAAAAACACTTTTAAAAAATAGTCTACTTTTACACTCACCGTAGGAAAAGTTTGACGCCAAATGTCCTCTGACAAGAAGAAGTCTGCAAAGGCGGAGGACGCTGAGCTCCTCTGGTCTGTCGATCACCATGCGAGTAGATGCGATGTGGGAACGCAGGAGGGCAGGACCGAACATGCGGAGGCTGGTTCAGTGTTTGCGCCCTTCAACGAGCTGTCCCTCCCTCCTTCTTCTTGACCCCCGCACTTTTCCTTTCCTCCTCCTCCTGAGGACAAACTGAAGCCCGACGATGGATGAGAATGAAAGTCGGAGCGGCGCGTTTTATCAGTTTAAAACGTCAGTGTAGAAAAGAAAAGAAAAGAAAAAGCCAAGTGTATTTTGACTATTGCATCGATCTTGCTTCTATTTATGAATCCATGTTGCTCTTCAGGTTTGCTGGGTGGCATGGATGTATCTATGGCAACAGGATCATCTCAGAGCTGAAGCTGAACTGCTAAAAGGAACTTTAAACCATTACAATGAAAAAAACATTTCATTGTAAGCATTTATTTTGATAACATTCTTATCTAAACATTTAGATTAAAATGACAGCAAAACTCTCTTTAAATGTTTTGCCTTTGATTTATTTTGTTTCCAAAGGCATTTACGTGTGTTTTGTACGTCTGCAGTAAAGTCTCGCTAAACAGGAAAACTTTGCAACAACAAAATAATGTAGCAAGAAGTCTCACAGAAGGGGAAAATGGCAGACATAATGTTACTCGCGTTCACACCGTTTGTTACTCTTATCGCCTTATCAACCCGTACAGGTGAGAAGCAGTGTTAGCTTTCTTTTTTCCCCTCAGTGCGCTTAATTAATAAAAAGAGACTATGTTGTGAAGTCCTGCAGTGGAAGTCCATACACCATTACGGCTACATGTGGTTATTGTAAGTGTATATTTAAAATAATTAACAACTCAATAGTATCTTTGAATGGAAATGTCGCTTCAGTTAGCCGTTAGCTTTTATCCCACATAGTAGCTTGCGCCCAACAGAGACTGTTTACATAAATTATACTAGAAATATAATAATTTCCGTAAATGTTATCTTTTGCGATAAGGTTTGTGGTTGAAAACGGTATTGTGTTCAAACGGGAATTTAAGTTTGTGTCCAGCTTAACCAACAGTTTAGCGTCGAAGGCTAAAGTGAAATTTGCTAGCGAGGTTAGCTTGTTAGCCCTGACAAGCTAACCTCGCTGAAGGCAGTGTGCATTAACGGGTCAAATATATTTAAAAACTCGTGAAATTTTAGTGTTTGTTTCCTTTTAACATTAGAGGACAAACTAAAATGAGAGCGTTAATCTCAATAATCAAAGTATTAATTATTAAAAATACAACATGCTATTCAGAAACACTGTTAATCAACCAAAATATGAAAATTGTTGTGGCACTTTTATTTCTTGACTTCTTATAGCTTATCTTATTTGGCAGTAGGGGGGGCATATTTGTGAGAGTGGTGCAGCTGGGTCTGTTTAGCTGCTCAGAAAGCCCACATTTCAAAAAATAACTCCTCAGATTGACTTCATCTGTAATTATCCTTCGCTCACACATCAAAACTTAGTTTTTTTGGGGGGGAAACATAGTATTTATAGGGTTTGTTTTTTGAAGATCCCCTTCCCCCCAGGCATAATTCAAAGCATATTCTATGCTTTAAAGTGCACTTACCACATTATGTACAAATTACAAATTTCCGCGAAACCAAGAATCCAAAATATTTCAGCAGGATCATGAAGACCAAGAAACTTAACACGAAAGTCTGAAATAAAATGGGGCAGAAGATTAAGTGAAGCACATCAACCTTCGACACATGGTCCCCATATTAGTGTAATGTTCCACCAATTATTTACGATTTTTGTGTGTAAAAACTTTGAAAATCCAATATATTTCCACTTCCTAATCATGACATCTAGACTACGTAGAATTTTGTGTTTGTACTTTTCACGTAGTTATTAATACTTGCAAACAAATTCACATCTTCCCTCTGACTTTAATTGAACTTACGAGGCCACATAGTGGAGTTTTAGACATTTATGTTCACATTCATGGGTACGCTGTTTTCCTTCAGTTTTTTTTTCCAGACATTTGACCCAAATTTCAAAGTCGCTTCATTTTTACTTGAAGGTATGTTACTAAAATCTATTCTTATTCACAAAAAATGCAAAGTATTGCTTTTGATTAAGAAGAAATACTTTTATGACATTGCATGATTGCTAGTTTTCTGTCTCATCACAGCTGAAAGTGAAAGTCCTTCACTTTCTGTCACTCGCCCCCTCACTACTAACTTTCAGTGGAACATTTACAATATTCAGTAAAGACACAAGCCTGTTGTGCTCATTCATGTGTTTTTTTATAGTATGTTTTCCACAGTAGAACAGTTTCCAGACTCTCTCTGTAAACACTGAGCATTTCCTCTCCACAGATCACCGAGTGTCTCTGCAGCTCAAGGTGCCGGGGAAACTGCGGCGGTCGGGAGCGGGTGAGTGATGGACTGGAGAGAGCTTTTATTTAAACAGGAAACAGGCTCATTGTGCCTGGAAAGGAGAGGGATATCCTTGACAGAAAATACAGATGAAGTCACCGTTGGGGTCTGACACACACAAGCACGGCACAGCCGGATTCTGACTACAGAGTGACGCGTGATAAACAATCAGTGCGAATATTTGGTAACTTAGTCACCTCGCCACCCTGTTGTTTATCAGCGACTGTATGAAACATGTTTATGTGGCTTTACGGTTGACACATTTGTGGTTAACATTTCAGATTTTAATTTCTGCAAAGAAAGATTTTCTATTGAATATTTATTTTTTATTCCTCTTGGAGATTTTTGTGTCTCCAGCTCTTCCAGGGTCCGTCTTTATTACCTCTATACATGATTTCTAGAAAGGACCCCTCAATATTTTTCATGTAACAATTTCAGATCTTTCCAGACTAAACTTTCCCTTGCATTCACCTTAATAAAATAAATAACAAAAATTTCTTTAAATATTTTGGTGAAGGAAGGATGTATTGAAGAAGGACAGAAATTTCAGAAATAAAAAAAGGCACAGAGGAATGCCCAACACAGCTAAAAGAATAAGTAAATTTAAAATGGACTAATAAAGGATTTGGATACTTGGGTATATTTATCACACCTCAAATTTCACAATTATTCAAAGCAAATTATGAGAAGCCGAGGAAGAAAATTATAGAAGATCTAGAAAGATGGGAGATCCTACCACTGACACAAGTATTCAAAAAAGAAAGAGAAAGAAAGAAGTATGCAATGAAGGAGGGAAGACACAAACGAATATAAAAGGAAAGAAGAAGATACACAAGGACAGAGTGAAGGACACAAGGAGCCTACACTAGGAAGGAAAGAAACATACCAGGAAGAAGAAAAGGTAAAGAAAGGAGAATATAAGCAAGAAAGCAAATGGGACACGACGTCTAGGCAGAAGACAAAGTACACAGTCTGTAGCAAAGTTCCAGAATGGAGGAGGATGGAGTCCCACCCCACCTCTTGTTCCCCCAGGCCCAACCATCCAATCATCGGGTTGGACCACCTTTCTCCTCCCAGGGTCTCTTTGCTAAGAGGCAGCTAAGCTAATCTCCCACTGAGGCCCAGTGTGCTGCCTGTCTAGTTAGTTAACACACAAAGACATGACAGCAGGACTCTCAGCTCCGTCCCTCCTCCTTCCCTCAGGCCGCATGCTTTCAGAACAGAGTGACCAGTCTGGACCCTCCCAGCCATCACACTCTGTTTTCAGCATGTTTTGTCCGATGATTTTTTTCTTTCTCTTCCTGTGACGTTAGCTGGACTCACAGAGAGGAAGTCGGTCAGCGCTGCTTTTGTCCTGATAGCAGACTTGGGATTTGCTGCTGTTTTGGCTTTTGCCTGTTTTTCTTGTGAGGCTTCTGCTTCTTAATAAAGCTTAACAGCTTTTTCTCGCAAGGCCCGCGGGCCTTTTCTGTTCCATTTCAAAAATAACCCGTACAGCTCATTGTAGAGGTGTTATCACACAATAAAGCCTTTCTCATCGTGGTGCTGAAATCCCACCTATTGTGAGGTCTGTTTACGGTCGTATTTTAGACCAAGTCGAGAGAATTCACTCCACTTACGACAAAATGATTGCTGATTAATTCTTGAAGCGAGTGTGGCTGAGAGATGAGACAATGGGAAAATTTGTTCTTAGGTCTGTCTTGTAAATGTGAAACTTAAAGTCACTGCAGGGCAAATTCTGCAGTGACTCTAAAAACACTCAACTAGAAAAACAAAATCAATGTAACCCAGTTCTTACCCATGCAACCTATTCCTATCCAAGCATTCTGCGAAAAAAAAAAAGAAAAAAAAAGTCAGGTACAGCAAAAGAACAAAATGGCAAAGGGTGAAATGACCTGCAACTGTGTGGGAGCAGTGGGAGGGAATCCACAGTGATTTGCAAAAAAAAAAAAAAAAAAGTACAAAAGTTCAGGATTAGAGTGTCTCGCTTTGATACCGCTGCAACAGATTTATGGGAATCCTAGAAATAGCCAGCTTTTGTCGAAGTCCGTCTATCGCTGTCACGCTGTTTAACGTGCAGCTGTGCCGGGCAGCGACCTCGCTTTGAGCTCCTAATAAGGGGAAATGGGAAAAGCACATGGAAATGTTGGGCATGTTGTTTTTCCACTGTTCCATGTTTCATGCAAAAAAACCCCAAAAAACCTCCCAGTCTGAAGTCTCCATCTGCCCCGTCTGCACGTTGGCATTCTACTCTGAACACCAGCAGGATGGAGACTAAAGACTTCAACTCTTGCACTTCTCATAAAACAATTATCTTGGCTATTTACCCCATTTTCTTCACAAAATCCATGTGCATTCAATTATAGAAAAAACAGTAATTTACATACGGAGAGCTCAGTGAAAAGTGTAAATTCTTTCACCAGAGCATACCATCTAATTATGTTTTCCTGTGGGGAACTCTTTTAAAAGTTTTTCTTTTGTGTTACCGCCAAGCACACCACTCGAAAGACTTTCTGCACAGTAATTTATTCCCAACAAGGGAATGTTTTGTGTTAGAAGTCAAGAGGTGAAACAAGATTAGTTGGTCAAAATGACTGCAGACCGCTCAGCTGGGAATTTACGGCACAAATAAACACAGGAAGAGACGGCCAATGGGGAGCATTTTGATTAGACGCAACCGAACCGCATTTAAATGCAAGTTGTGTCTGTATGGAAACACAAACATCATTATTTCCTTTGCCGTGTCCTCAGCCTGGAGCTGGTACTTTTGCTCCATAAGCTCCAGCTCAAATGGATGCCCCGCTGTCACGTTGTTTAACCGTTTCGGGTTTATTCTGGACTTCTTCGTTGCTTGCTTGCAGCTGTGTTTATCAAACTGCGTCAGTAACACTGAATCCCAAGAGCTTTGTGGAGTTGATCACTGTCCCTTCCATGTTTCCTCAGCTTTGTTATTTTCTGTTATTAAATTATTAAAGTAAGATGTACTGAAAGGCTAATATTCTTGTTTTGGACATTTAGGATTCACGAGACTCACTTCCTGTTCTCCTCAATGGCTTGTATATTATAAGATATTGAAAGATACAAATATTTGAATCCTTCAAGTTGACATTGTGTAATGAAACTTTACACAGTGTCCCATGTGCATTGTACAGTTACTTTGACCCTGCACATTTTTAACAAAGAAGGACGGACTGTCTTACACGGATCAGCTAATTTTAGGGAGCAAAAGAAGAGAAAACGGTGTAAAATCTATATTGATGACATAGTGTTTTTATCCCTGTCTCATGATTGTCCACCTGCCTTACCTTACAAATGGTGTATGAAGATTATTGATATTCCAGCATCAACTGTATGAAGGTAATTTGATCTCCAACTAAGCTATGCATTTATTTGAAAAATTTAAAAACTTTGTGGCATGAGTGTGAAAATCATGCAAAAAAGAGAAAAGAATTATTGGAAGTTCACAAAATATAGAAATTGTGCATTAAGACCTGCAATGTTTCGGTGTTAGAGGTGCTACTACTATATACTTTACATATTGTTTCATGAATGTTGCAGCAGTGACTTGATGGTAACATTGTCTACATTGTCAAAAATTCACTCACATCGGTATGCCGAATGCTTGAATAAGTTTCAAATGCAAGTCTGTCAATCTACTTCTTCATAAATGTCTACAATCACATCTTGAATCTTTTTTTTTTTTACTTTTTCTTAGATTAAATATGGAGCCATTTTATGGATTTTTGTAATATTTGCAATATGGAAAAGCTATCCCATATTTTCTGCTAAGCTAATGCTGTGCTACCATAATATTCTTAACAGCTATATCATCGGTTTTTATAGAATATTACCATTAAATGCCAAAATTATTGATACACACATTCTTTCTGACAGGTGTAATCTTAATGTTCTGAAATGTGGCTCAACCAGAGTCCAAAATGCTCTGGTAACTGGTAACAGATTATCTAATAGATAATCTGTGGGAGGAGATGAAGATTAGGGTGATGTCAGGGAGACCCTCTAACCTCAACGACCTGCAGCTCCTCGCCACAGCCAAATCTACATAACTTTTTGTAAATTTCAAACTCTTTTTACCATATTGATACTTTTTAAGGAACGCTTTAATTTCCTGTCAGACAGAAACATTAAATTAAATAAAGTGACATTGAAATTTAAATAGGCAAAGGAGTAAGAATATTTTTTGGGGGCATCAGTCCTGCAACTTGAGCTTCTTACAGAAAACTATTTGTATGAAGAAAGTTTAATGTTTCTGGTCTTCCGCAAACCAAAGCAGCCTTGTTTTTGCTTCATGTTCCATGTTTTCCAAGACATATCTTTCTTTCTCTCTCAGCATTCCTTCCTTTTAACATTTAACCTGTCACCTATTTACCCATTTAGATTCCTGCATTCCCAGATAAACCCCAAAAAGTCAAACCGGGTCACCTTCTGATAAAGAAGCATTCTTTTTTCTTGTTTTTTTCCTGCCATAGAAATAGTTCCTATTGCTGGATCTTTGGGGTTAGAAGCCTGAATCAAAGAAAGGTTTCTCATTTCCAAGAAGTTTAATTTGTAAAGACTGACAAAAGCCTTCTTTAAATGTGTCTTTTTTTTTTTTTTTAATTCTCTAACTTTCTCACAGTAGTTCTTGAAGAACTGACGTCATGCTTTGAATGATGCACGTAATTTTCCACATTAGCAGTTAGGGGCACGATGATGTGACAGGGGCCGTTTCATGAAAGCTGGTTCTGTTCTTACAGCAGCGGTTTGGGATGAGTTCATCCTGAAGGATACTTTGGAAGAAAGAGCATTCCCACATCGGGAGGGGGGGGGGGGGCAGGGCAGAACAGAGTGGGCGGGGGTGGGATGTATGACCGGCTGTGTAAAGGACCGACGAGGGGTGAGTCATGCAACTTTAGTTGATTCAAAATTGGTCATTTGCCGACATGGCAGCGAACGACCTTTGGTCGCAGCCAGGGGTCAGATTCTGGGAAAAGAAAATACCGTTCTGTGGAAGTGGGCGAGGCGCGGTTCAAAGTCATGAAGAGCCCGTTTTATGTCCTGATGATTTTGAGGGAAATTTTAACATTCCTCTTGGGGATATAAACTTAGTCTTTGCCTGGTCTGCGTGGTTTTCTCATGAACAATACAAGACCGAGAGGAGAGATTGATTCCACATGAAGCCTCTCCTTGCTCCCTGTTATTGCTCATTAGAACATCAAAAACAAATTTCTCTTTATTCTAACAGCACACATTGGTTACACTTACCAGTGGATTGCTTTTATGGATGAAAGCCCACCCTGTAGGACATAATCAGGCAAGCTCAGACGGACATGATGGAGAGCATTAGTGAGGAGAAGTTTTCAAGTCAAGCCACAGATTTTTAATTGGACTTAGGTCTGGACTTTTACTTATTCATTCTAATCAGTTGCAGCTGATCCAGAACTGACTAAAACTAGTTAGACAGAGCACATTACCCCAGTTCTAAAGTCATTCCACTGGCTCCCCATAGCTTAGAGGATAAACTTTAAAATACTGCTGATAGTTTATAATCACTGAATGTCTTAGTACCAAATACATTAAAGATCTGATGTTGTTCCAGAACCTCTCAGGTCTTCTGGTTCTGGTTCTGCTCTGCATCCAGAACAACTGGAGAACCAAACATGGAGAAGCAGCATTCAACTTCAATGCACCGCAAATCTGAAACAAATTTCCAGAAAATTGTAAGACGGCCGAAACACTGACTTCCTGCGAGTATCCTCCTTCTGCTTTGCTAGCGCTGGCTGCTCAGTTACATGTGATATTTGCTAAGTTAACTTTATGACTAGCCTAGGCGTGCTAGTCACCAGTCTTTCCTGCGCTAAGTTAACATAGGAAAGGACTATTTCAGTCTTTTCTAAACTAACTTAGGAAAGGTGAGTTATCTTAGCTGTTTCTAAGAAATGTAAGCTTAGGAAAGGCTGGTGACTAGCATATCCTAGCCTATCTCACCCAAATGAGTATCCTCCTTTTCATTAGCTATCAGCGGCCACTCACTTACTGCCTCCTGCAACGAGGAATAGCAACTGTTGGGTGCACAATAGTCTTTATTTTGTAGCTGAAACCACACCATACTTACCAGGGCAGATGACATCTGCCTTACGGACCTCAGAGTCTTAGCTTGTTGAAGAGGACGTGGTTCTTTTGATGGCTTCCATATCTAAACTTCAGGCACTGGAGCACTTCACTGCTGGTGGGTGAGGCTGCCAAGATGAGAGTTGTCTCCACTAAGTTTAAAATGCCACGAGTCTCAACCAGAAAGAGGTGGATTGCTCCACCTCAAGGTCGTTAGCTCAGATATTCAGGGGGAGTTCATCTACATCTGAAGGACTCCTCAGTTGGAGTTTTTTCTTTTTTTCCCAGGAATCTTGACGATGTCTCCTGACATTTTCTGTTAACTAGCAGAAGATCCTGGGGGCTGACCCACAACTCTGTGGGGTCTCTAATTATTAATATCTACCAACAACAGGTCACACATAATTATTTGGATTTGATGAGACATCAGTATATATAGGTTGGTAGTACATGAGTACAAACTGAGAATCTGAACTATAGCAGGACCAATTCGTTCACAGTCACAGTAATGCCACAGTCACCCTGATAATCTAAAGATGCTTAAAAATACTCCTTTACTTCAATCTATTGTTTGTGTTCAATGGCCTCTGACTTTCAGCTTACAGTTGCCTTCTGCCAGTCATTCCAGTTCACCCAGTATTTCACCTCCAGTGAAAATAAAGCTTCTGACTTCCTCTGAGGAAGCATTTTCTCTGACAACTCAAAGAAAGAAACAATAGGCCTGATAATGTGAGACGGACAGATCAGCTGTACTCCATGACTCTTGGCTTTCCAACTTCTCACACTTGAAAAACTGACGTGAAAAAAATGTGACTTTTTTATTATTATTATTTAAAGTGATTGTATGTTGACAGCTTACTTTCCACGTTTGAACACACCTCAGTTTGAATTGAACCCTTCGTCCCCATAGCGATACAGGAGCATCTTAATACAGCAACAAGTCACTTTTAAAGTCAGTCATTCAAATTAAAAAGCATTTTGGATTTTCTCTCTGTTCATTTTCATCTTTGAAATGGATGAAAAGCTTCGTTTTAGTCTCTCTTGAAAATGTCAATATTACTCATGATCAATGCAAAAAAGGTAATTATTTGAGAAATGTGTGAGAAATGTGTGTCTATACTGAACAGTGTTTTCATGCATTGTACAGTACTTGGTCTGGGCTCCTTTTGCTTAAATATGGCATTATGGAGTCTTCTAAGATAAAAAAAAAAAAAAAAAGAAGCTATGAGGCAGGCAAACTTTTTCTATCATAGGTTTTACTTCCATTCAACTTTCTTTTTTTTTTTTGCTTTATTTTCTTGTTTTTTTTTAGCAATGAGATCTTATGGGACATGGCCTTGAGAGAACAACAAGATGTCTGGATTTAAAATCCCTTTTGATCATTAATTTTGTGAAATATTGAAGTTTGTGAGAACTGAATTTTTTTATTTATTTATTTATTTTTTTTTGCTGCATGCCACAATGAGCAAGATTAACAGAAACGAATGCTTAAAATACCTAACTTTTTAAGTAGAGAACTCACTTTTTGAATCAAATTACTACTATTATTATTATTATTATTAAACGTTTTGATGATATTCAGACGTTTTCCGAACTGAACTATTCAGATGTTTGCATACTGGTCAACTTGAGAAGTATGCCTTGCATTTCTCCTCTATGACACCTGTTAGCATATTAGCTACTATTGAGTACTATTGGAAGCTAACTGAGCACCTTGTTATTACAGCATGACTGATATAATTATTGGAGCAGCCTGTCACGTTGTCGGCACCTGGCAGTCAGCTATTTTCGCCGCTGAACGGTTAATATTTGACCTGCTAAACATATCGGAATCACACACAAACCCTAAGGCTGAACTTCCTCTCCCCGTCCGTTTCACCCTTGCTTTTCTTTCACGTTTTCTTTGTAAGTATAATCGTTACACGGCGGCTCCAAAAAAAGCCGAGCAGAAACCCTTCATTACGCGTGAGCTCTGTGAATGCGGTCAGGGCCCATGTAAAAGGGGTAACCATCGCAGAGGCCAAACTGGGGACGTTTCAGTGATCCCACACGTAACCAAAAACCAAAAGTATTGTTATTCCCTCTTCGCTTTCAAGATCTTATTTAAAAAAATAAAATACAGAGATGAAGAAACCACCAGGAGGCCCTCTGAGTGGATTTAGAATGAATTTTAAGGTTTGTATGTATCAAAAGATGTTGAGATAAAAAATGAAAAAAAAGATTAGTATGATTTAGATCAATCATTCTTTATTTTTCATAGGAAATTTAAGAACACAGACAACCAGCCTAACAGGTCCGACATCCGGATCGTTGATGTCCTCCTCATTTATGCAGCAACAGAATTGCTCAACATTTTGCTGGCTGTCTTGTTTTTATTGGCTGACACATGCCCAACCTCTGGAAGCTATTAAACCAGCTCGGCCAGGCTCCCACATAGCCGCCCACACAGTGTGTGTGTGCGCGTGTGTGTGTGTGTACACACGGTTACACACGTAACAAAACACCCCACGTTTCACAGGGTGAGAGGCTGAGTTGCAGAAATGCTTCTTCGTAGAATTCACATTTCAGAAACTTCAACTTGACTTTAATCCTTCGATTTCAGTCACACATCTTACACACCTAAAACAGACGACCCGGCGTCTCACATAAGACTTCTGAACTTTGCCAAAAAGCACCGTGGTTCATGCGGCTTGTGCAGACAACTTATTGTAAACAAGCGATAGAAGTGTATCGGTTTTGGCCCTAGACATCGCTGTACTTCTGTTGGCGATTAAACCATCCTAACATATTAAGCCAAAGTCTCCTTTTTGCATTCGCGTCGTTTGAGGTCAGGCATCTGTACAGATCTTATCAGACGATTCACATCATTTTCACACCCAACAAAGCAAAATATAAAGACAATTGTTGCGTAAATCAAAGTTACTATTTGGTGTATTTTCTCCATTTTAGAGGGTTCTAGTGTGAGATTGTCATCATATGATAATCTTCAGTTAAAACAGCTGAGACACTTTTTTGTGTCTCAGCTGTTTTGCAGTTCTCTGGAAGTTCGTTCCAGATTTGTGGTGCTTCGAAGCTGAACGCTGCTTCTTCATGTTTGTTTCTGGTTCAGGATATGCAGAGCAGAACCAGAACCAGATGACCTGAGAGGTCTGGGAGGTTGATACAACATGTTTTCAATGTATTTTGGCGCTCAGTGATTTGTAAACTAACAGAAGTATTTTTAACGTTTAACCTGTAGGCTAAAGGGAGCCAGTGTAAGGACCTTAGAACTGGGTGATGTGGTCTATCTGCCTGGTTTTAGTGAGAACCCCAGCAGCAGCGTTCTGGATGAGCTGCAGCTGGAGGATTATTTTTTTAGGCAGTCATGTGAAGACACTGTTGCAGTAATCAGGGTGACTGAAGGTAAATGAATGGATGAGTTTCTCTAGATTTCAGGTGATAGAAGGCCGACTTTGTAACTGTCTTTATGTGACTTTGAAGGTTCAGGTAGGAATCCATCACTACACCCAAATTTTGAGCCTGACTTCTAGTTGTTAGCTGTAATAACAGAAGTTGCGTTTTGACTCTATATTGTTCCTCTTTAGGTCCAAAGACAATAACCTAAGTATTGCTTTTGCTCATTTTTTTTTACCTCCATGCACTGATTTGTTCAATGCTTGGATGGGTTCAAAGTCACTTGGTGATATCTTAATGTAGAGCGATGTATCATCTGCGTAGCTATGGTAACTAATCTTTTCACTTGTTTTTTTATAACAATTATTTCTATTAACTGCTTCTAAAATAACCTTGATGAGAAATAAAAAATTTTGTTTACTCCCATTTGGTTTTATTAAAGACTAAATAGACCCATGTAATTTTGAGGTAATTTGCAAGTAAACATCCTTACGGTACTTTTCATGAATCACAGGCTGGAGTTAAGTTAGCTGGAAAAAAATGTTTATTTAAAATGCTCTGTGGGACTCAACTCCCACTTTCTGAGGGACAAACTTTATTTTAGCTCTTCAGGAAACCTGAGGAACCAAAAGCCAAACTCATCAGCAGAGCACAGCGTAGCGTGGCCATGCACATATAATGCCCTCTAAAAACAAAGTGACATAATTCCATCACTGCAGGGCTCAAGCGTCCAGATTTTCCCTTTGATTCACCATGCAGCTGTATAAATAACCGTACAAGTGGTTTTTGTGTGATTTTAAGTGGCTTCACTGTAGGAGATGGATGTTAGTAGCTGAACACATAAAAAAAGAAGCAATGCTTTCCTGGACTTTTGCTAGGAATAAGACGTCACATCCATTTTCACTTAAAGTAAGATACCCTATCAAACAGTGCTGCTTGTCAGACTTCTGGCCTGTCACTCTGTGTTAAGCTAATGACTGAAACACTTGTTAGTATCCTATTGCTCTCGGTGATGTTTGCTCTGTGAGTCTGGGCAGTGTAATGCTGACAGGACTCTCCACACGGGATCCAGGAGACCCATCAGGTTATTGTGACAAGAAAGATACGAACTGCATTACAGACCAGGACGCAAGAAGGTTCTCAAGCCTAATGTGGGACACTTAGGGCAAAGGAATGTCACTGACTTAAAAAAAATGCAAATAGTCCTTTAACTTTTTCATGTTTTGTAATTTATAGCAATAAACTACAAAGTATTTTAGGGCACATTCATTCACACCAGCCCTGTTTAGTCCGCTTTAATTGAACTCCGGTTCGTTTGCCAGGAAAGTCCTGTTCATTTGGAAAGGTATGAATGTGCAATCACATTAAAAAAAAATCTAACTGGTCTGCCTAAAAACTCTAGGTCTCAGTTGAGCTGAAGCGCAGCTCGAATCCTCAAAAAGCCGGAAATGGACAAAAGCGCAGGGCATTTTAGGTAAATATAACCAAAAACAAATACGTGATAACGGGAGAAGCGACTCGTGGTCTTTCACCGACAACAAAAGAGGAATCCTATAACGACTAAAATCTGACACTACTCCTTTTATGTTTACATTTTGTTTATAAGGAAGTGGCGCTTCTGTCTTCTTGTGAGGTTTTCATGTCGTTTCCTTCAGTGGTTCTTGGTGCAGCGCCACCGCATGCGAGGGGGGGAACAGTTTTCTAAAATCGGCTGAAAATGTAATAAATGCTGCAGTTTTGATTCCCGATCGAACCAAGTCTACCGGACTATAAGGTGTTAAAACACCCTTAAAGATTAGAACTCTCATTTCTCCAGCAGTCTTTGTTTTCCAGAGATGTGAAAATATCCAAAAATGACTTTATGTATAAACCTTCTGTCCTTGAGAAGCCATAACCCTAACTATCTGGTGATGCATATTTCTCTTCATATCCTGTGGAGAACTGATTAGTCTCCCTGTGCTCTTTATTATGATGAGCTGTCATACATGAACGGAGAACTGTCAGTGCTGGCGAAGGTTTTTATTTGAGCATGTGGTTTCTGTTATAGTTATCATGCTAGGCCTTTGACATTCAGCAGGCTTGAAACAGATCCCTGGGATCGGCTCCAGCGTCTTCGTTTTGTCTCGATTCAGGACGATCACCTCTCACTCTCGCTCCCATCCACGCACACGTTTTTCAGGCAGATCCCCATAAACAGATCCTCACTGCGTCCACGCAGAATGACTCTCATATGGGATGATTTGCAAGATCCTCGCGGGGAAACCACGCGGGAGATGAGCGAGCGTAGCAGGAAGGACTGGAAACTGTTTGGATATCAGCGGTTTTAAGCCTCCAGGCTGCTCAGTCAGTGTGTGTTGAAAGTTTTTGTTTTTTTTCCTCCTCTGGACGAGAGAGAGAACAAAAATTAGCGACGTCTGGACTGCAGATGTCTTATTTTTTTAATGGAGAGAACCAGCCGGCCTGTATCGAGGCCTGACAGGAAATCGGAATATGCAGGTCATTTGTCAGGATTCTCCCAGGACTCTATCCCACACACACTTTGTGCCCCGGCCAGCCATTAAACTTTTTATCCACTCACTTTCCTCGCTCCACAGACTCTATATCCTTCGCTCATTCTTGGTATGTGTGGTAGGAAATGAGCGGTTTTGTAATTAATGTAGCACTCTGTGGTTTGCCAAAGAAGTAATTTAATCCATAAATCAGTGTTACGGGAAGACAGGGGACACTGTACTGTACTTCGGACATTTTTAACTGTTTTACCACCGACCCTTTGGATAAGCCCAGTTTCAATATATTAGCTGATAATTCCTGGGCTTGTCCAGAAAGAAATGTGTCTAAAATAGTTTTTGGTTAATAGACTTTTGTCATGCTATACATTCTGCTTTGCTTCTGATGTAAGGAGAAATAATTCATCTTCAAACCGACAACCTGATTCTGCTAAAAGCAGAAACGCATGAGAAGTAAACAGGCTACCTTAACATATATAGCAAAAACAAGCTAGCTAGCTTAGCAAGAAAAAACTAGATAGTGTTGTTAAACTTAGAAGTTAACGCTAACAGCTTGTTAAACAACTAGTTAGCAAGTTAAGATAATTAGTTCTTAGTCTAGTTAGCTTAACTAGCTTGTTGACTACCCAGTTAATTAGCTGGTTTATTCTTGTTAAGCTAGTTAGCTTGACAACTAACTTGCTTAACAAGAATAATACAGCATAAAAATGATACATTACAGTCAGCAAATGGCATAATTAGATTAAAAGAGGTGTAACTGAGTATAGTAATTTAAAACAATGAATGGGCCTGTATATTTGTGCATAAAAAACAGAATATTTACAAGAATAGAAAAAAAAACTGCAAATAACAGCTGGTACAGTGGAACAGTTGAAGGTTATAAAGTCTAACAGTTGCTGAGAGGAAGGATCTGCGATAATGCTTATTTGTGCATCTCTGATGCAGCAGTCTATCACTGAATGAGCTCTCCAGTTCAGTCCCAGCTTCGTGTATGGGAAAAGCTCATTTGACAGAGTTTTTCCTGTCTTCTGAATGCTAGGAACACTTAAAAAGAAGGGCAATAAATGGAAAAAATCTGTTCCATTTAAAAGAAGTAATGAAATGCTTACGGGATGCTGCTTACCTAAAACAAACACTTAGAAAACAGACATAAATCTACTGCATTATTTAGATGCCAGAGCTAGGAAATAAACACAGGAGAAGGATCTCGTTAAACCTGTCTTGTTATAACGAGATTTAAATAAAACAAGTTTTATGTCTCAGTAAAATCAAAAATATGTTCTCGTTTAATGAGATTAATCATAGCAGTAAAACGGCAACACCTTCTTGGGTGTTTGAGTGTTTTGTAGAAGAAGCAGCGAGAAGATGGAGAGTCAGGCTGATCCCCATTATGTCCTTTTAACAAGTCGCAATCTGTCAGAACTACAAATTTTTATATGGTGGTAAAACGAGAAACTTTCTTGTTTTAACAATATACTGCTCCCGCAATTACTGCCTGGCTCTGGCAGTTGAACGTTTGGCATTAATCAGAAGAAAAAGCTCACTAAGTGTTGTTTCACTTTAGGTTATCAGACAGACTACTTCCTGGAGTTTCAGAGAGGACACTGATAACGGATAAACCGGATCACGTCAACCTGTGAGAGTTTTTTTTGTTCTAGTCAGCTTTTCCATATTCTATATTTTTTTCATCAGGTTACTCAGACATTTTGAATGTTTGATTACAAAATGCTAAAGCTCCTTCTGATTTAGTAGCGTTATAAATGCCTTTGTTACACATTTTTGGCAGCAGAATAAACTTGGATGAGTAGATGTTAGAAAAATGCTAAACAAAAATGCAGAAAACAAAAATGCTTTAAACAGAGCGGAAATAAAGTAGAAAATTGTCACAAATTGCCAGTTGCAAAAACCTTGAAACCTCAATCAAAAAAAAAAAAAAAAAAATTAAGCATAAATCAGGAGGATTTATAGTTGCGGTCTCACATTAGGTTACACATTAGGCAGAGAGATTACTGGCACCAATCACAATCTAATCAGATCATACACCATAAATCTGGGAGTTATTTCTGTACAGCTGCTTTTTTTCTTTTTCTATATGTTAATCTACCAAACCAAAGTGGGAACCAGATATTTACATACATGGTGCAAAGAACCCCAAAAACCCAGACATGACTGTTTTTCTTTTTAAACAGTGTGTTTTAAATAACTTTGGATTGCATAAATAATATGTGTGGAGCACCAGAATAGCGAGAAATAAATAGTCTATTTATAGATAGCTAGCAGATTACGGCTTGATAGCTAGCTAGGTAAAAGAAGCTAATTAGCTGAATTTACCTTAAAAAAAAAGCAATTTATCAGCCCAAGAGGATATTGTGTTGTCAACAGAAAAAAATAAAACATAAATCAAAGTGCCACTGTGATGTTTCTCGTTAAGTGATCTGACAGACTACTTCCTGCTGTCTGTTGTCAGAGAAGTCACTGACACCAGCTGAATCTGATTAGATTCCTCCATTTTCATGAGTTGTTTGCATAGAACTTGTTCTATTCTCTATACGTTTATATGAGCGACCTTCAAATTCAGAAAAGGTCAATAATTTTGTCCCTCATGGAAATGTGGGAACATTGCGTCAAACATTAGCTTGCAGCATACTGGACGTTCAATGTAGCCTATTACCGAAGAATAAAGCCGCATCAAATTATTTTCCAGCTAACATCACAGAAAACAGACAACCTAATTTGCTGAGCTATCGGGATTTTCGAAAATCCTTGTAGACCAACAACATGTCACATTTCCAATAAATGCCTCTGCTGAAGAACTCCCCCACAGCTCTCCTGACTCCCACTCTTCCTCCTCCTCAACTTTCAAACTCTTACCAAGGACCAAATGTTGCGTGGCGATGGTAAATTCGCCGTCTGATACCAGACATGCTAACATGTTGGGAGGCTTTTTTTTTTATTTTAGGGTATTTCCTCAGGAAACTGTGGCACACGGAGAGTCTGGGGGTGGCAAGTGGCACTTATTTGTGGTTAGTCAGAGTGTGTAGTTCTGTGAATTTAATTTAACGCAGTAAAATCAAACCCTCACTGCAGGTTTCTGACATGTTTTCTACGCTAGAAGAATTACATGTTTTAGAACTTGTTTTTATGGGGTTTTTTCTCCTTTTTATGCTTTAAACCATCGAGCTAATCATCTTAGACTTAATGGTGCTTTCAAAAAAATTTCGGCTTGAGCATTTTTATCATAGTCACAAAATTCGACCTGTTTTACTTGGATTTTATGCAACAGACTGACACAAAGTAATCCAGAATTTTAAAGTGAGAGAAAAATGAAAAATAGTCTTCTCTTCTCATACTTTGACTGGGCCATGTCAACCCATGTCTCTGTTTAAGCCTTTTTATTGTAGCTCTGTTCTAAACGGTGAATTTCTCTGTCTCAAACCATTCCCAGATTCAGGTTTATATCCAGCTTCCTTGCGCCTCGCTGGAGAAAACGATAAATACTGGGCAGAGTGTGATGTCACTGTTAACGGGTTAGTCATGAAGAGAGCAATCTGAGCCAGGTCACTGACAGAAAACAAAGGCAAGGACTTTAATCTAATCTCTGCTCTAGTTCAAAAGAGAAAACAGTCTCTTGTGAAACATTTCCATTGAAAGCAGCTGCGGCTGCAACATAAAGTGCAGACAAATGTAACTTCTGCTGTACCTTGACCTTCTGTTATCGCCTCATCTTTAGGACACCTAGCTGTTGCTGCTGTTGTGCTGTTAGATGAATCTAATGTTTCACTTTCACACGCTCGGACCAGCAGGCACACGGCAGACAGACGGGTAGAGAACTCAGGGCTGAGCAACAGGCCAGACGAGTTCTGGGCCGATGAGTCAAAGCCATCGAGCACGTCAAGAAGTGGTTCTGCAAACCGTAATTTCTTTTTTGCAGGTTTGCGCAGTGGAAGCCTGCGGGGTCGACTCGGCAGTGGTGATGTAGCTTGACAGGGTTTCTGGGTGGAGCAGGTGTTTGGTTTTACGAAATATATAACATCACACTTGGAGCATGATTCATGTTCTCACTTGTGCTTTGCTATAAAAAAAAAAAGTGTGTGAAAACATTTTGCCTCAAGCTATTAAATACTTTACAAATAGCACTGGTTCTAGTTGTCCAAATTTTGATGTACTATTTTAATATATTAATGTTAATCATGATATGTTTAGAAAAATTACACATTCCGACTGGCCAACATAGACGGTCGGTCTGTTTTCGGCTTAAAGTTTCTTCAGTTTTTTTTTTAATCTTGTCCAGTTTCCTCATATTTTTAAAGAACAAACTTTGACACTATGTCAATGTGCTCTGCAAAAGCAACAGCACAGAAATTAAGTAAACAAGCAATCAAAGTCCACAATTAAACTTTGAGAAATGTAGTGCTTGCAAACATTTGACCTTAAACCAACAAGAACGCTGTTTTTCTTTTTTTCCCCCAGACTTTATCGTCTGAAAAAAGACTTCACCAAACGCCATTTCCTCATTCGCTATTTTCAAAAAGATGGTTTGAAATTACGCCTAGCAGCGTATGTCAAAGTTTTGCCCATACGTATGATTTTAGTGGTCCTAATCCGGACATAGAAAAAACTTCAAGAAAGTCCTCAACTTTCTTGAAGTTGAGGACTTTATTTACATATTTACAACCAATATGTAAAGTCGTAGCTTCACATATTGACTGTTTGTGAAAACAATCTCAGTCATGAGATAGTTCTAGCTTGCGTGATAAGGTGTTGAGATTTTTCATTATGTTAAGTTCATAGAAAAAAATATCGAGTAAATTTTGATGTATTTTTCTAATATTCTGCAGCTCTGGATCTGGACATTAAACTGCCATCTTTAGGCCTTTAAGAGGCCAATAAACGACTAGTAGATGTTAGATTTCTTTCTGTTGACTTTTTTGTTTTAAATTTCATCTTTTGATCAGTGTGTAGGCAAGAACCAGTGTAGTATCTTTACTTGTTTTAACATCCCTTCATTAAGGATGTTAATGGAGAGCCTCCCTCTCCTGCAGCCTCCAGAACCCCAATGATGGAAAAACCCAAAATCCCGGGATTTTTTGATTTCTCATTGACGGTCATTGATGAGCTAACCAACCACAGAACCGCTGTTTTTCTGTTTGTTTGTTTGTTCTTTGGTGGGTTGAATTCAAACGGAAACAATAGATTTGTTAACAGAGTAAATCCCAAATCCCAAATCTCAGTTATTAAACCCACAGACAGACTGTAAACTGTACGTGATTCTATGTTTTTTTGTCAGTCTGTCACAACAAAACTATTTAAAGCCTTTACGCAGTTCAGGCCGTCTTTGGCCAACTCCATCACAACATTCCTCGCTTATATTTTCTTTCTTTTCTTTCAGCTGTTCCCTGGAAAATGTGTGCCTCAGGCCTCCTGCTTAACTGAAAATAAGCACATGAATGCTTCTTTTTTTTAAAGGCTGGAATGTAAATGAAACACCAGTTTTCACCTTGAAAGCCTTCTCGACCCCAAAGTGTCTTTTTATTGACAGGAAGACTTGTGGAGACGCTGCGGGAGCTTTTCCTGCCTCGGCTCGCCTTCCTCCCAAAGAGCTGAAGATGCTGATAAGTCGGCTCGGCGGTGGGTGTTTCTTTATTCTTTCCTTTTATTTTCTCTTTCCCATTACATCACTGGTTGCTTTTAGTATTGTTCTGTTTCAAACCTGTTACATCACAAAAGGAAATCTTACCCATTCTCCTACTCTACGTGTTGCCTGATCCAAATGCAAGTTAGCGTCGAGAATAATGGATGTTTAACATCGAGAGGCACATTGTGTGACTACACGCGGCCTGTTTGGTGCAGTTTCCTCTGTTGCTATAGTTTTGACCCCCACGGCCACACACACACACACACTTATTCTTGTAACCGAAAAGCCTCTTTAACTTACTGTGGTTTGCTAAGATGTGAAATTATTTGCATACATAAACCCAGACACTTGCAGCTGCCGGTGTTTAAGTACCTAATCGCGCTGTTTCTAGAAGATTACAGTAAAACACTAATCTGCTCCCGCCCATTTGGAGCCAGTCTCTAAAAGACCACATTCAGGGTCTTTGAACGTCATCCCCAGAGGGCTTATCAAACCCTGATAATAAGATTGGAGGGGTAACTGGAAGGAAGTGACACATTTTGTGGTGCATTTCTACAGGAAGTGGTTACTTACTAGGTTCTTGCTGCCCATAAGAGGCTGGGATGACGTGGATGTTGCATGACTTGATAGATTTTACTGCTGATACATTAAATCCTAAAAGTCCCCTCTTAATAACCTCCCTCACTCCTCTACTAGTGGATTATTCTAGTTTAAAGTCAGGATCCACTTTTTTCCCTTCCGATACTGAAACCAATATCTGAGGTTATATCGGCTGATACCAGAATTACAATCAATTTAGTTTTTTCTTTATGCAGTTAGAACATACTGAAGTTAGTTTGGATCCAAAATCTGAAATAAATTTTTTAATTTTTAATTAAGATTACTTTGGTAACTTTTAGACCCTCTGATTAATTTAAGAGATTAAGACACACAGGGAGGACGTGGTGCAGATGTCTTTTGTTTGTGAGATGTCAGGTGTGACGACCAGAGTTTTTTTCTAATAATCTTTAGATTTAAATATCACGGCCTCCTAAGATCCAAAATCAAAATGGTTCCAATTAAGGCAAACTACCTGTTGCCACCCACAATCGTTAGGGACTTGTAAGTTCAGATCAAGTTAACTTTCGTTTTCATCTGAGTTGTAAGTGATTTTTTTCTTTAGTTATTGTTCTAAAGAAAATGTTTTGCTAGCAATAAACTACAAATATTATTTTTCAAACAATCAAGAAACGAGCCACCTGTTGAGATCTGCCCTTATAGCTCGTCACCGATACCCGATCTGGAATTCTTTTCAATATCGGCATCGACACAGACATCAATATCAAATCGGTGCGTCTCTAGTTCAAAGGTTTTTCTTAGATGACCTCAGGTAGACGTCAGGCAGAACACATCCAGCCAACTCCTCTTTCAACGGTGTAGAAATTCCACACCAGAGTTGAAAGTTTATCACTTCAACAGCAAATAACGCTGCATTGTTTCAAGCGATACCTCCGAGGTGCCTGGCGTGTCTAGACGGTGAGAAACAGCTATCTAAATGACTGGCTGATTTGTCGTCCAGGAGAAGGAGGAGGATTCCCCAGGCTATTGTTCAGGGGACAGTCCAAGGTCTTGATGCAGGCTACGGGAGCAGACAAAACGCCTCCAGCAGGATGTGCGTTCGCTCATTATTGAAAGCGGCTCAGGAAACACATGGACTCTGAGCGCTGATGAGGAGTCCACGTTTCCTCCCGTCCCCGCAGGAAACCGCGCCAGGTACATACCGTAACACACGTCCAAAGCTCATCACATCCAGTCCAGCGCCTCGTCTCACGAGGCGCTGGACACACACAAAGGAGCTACATGGCGTAAACAGTTTGGATCCAGGTCAGAGAAACCACCGTGTTATGCTTTATTTTTAGACTGCGCAACTGGAAATGGTTTGAGGAAAACCGCTAATAACATCATTATTGATTAAGCCAATAATGATGGGCTTAATCATCGTCAAGCTTATCAAGGCTTAAACTGATTTGAAAATGAAAGAAAAGGTAACACAGCAACGCTTTGGGAAAGTGTTCAGACATCTTTTTGTGACGTTACCATCATGACCTCCAGGGTAGGTTATTGGGGTTTTTGTGAGAGACGAACAAAAAGCAGAAAATCATGAAGTGGATGGAAAAGGGTACTTTTTTTGAAAAAATTTAAATAAAAAAACCAAAATCAGAGGCCTAGATCTGGATTAATCTGCCTTTTCTCACATAATTAGAACATTTTATAACGCTAACTCTAAATCCAGATGTTTTGCGGAGACCTCAGAGGTTTGGTAGAGAACATAAGTGAATAAACAGGATCACAAAGACAAGTGAACACGTCTCTGGGCGAAACTGTGAAGCTGTTGCATGATTGGAGCTCAAAAGACCTGCATGTTTCTTTCTTTCTTAAAGGATCGTAAGCAGAAAACATTTAGTTTTGTGCATATTTTGTTGCAATATATTTTTTTACCTCCTTTTTTTTTTTAATCAGTTTTGGTTATTGCCTTCTCCGCCTGATTGAAAACACGTCTCTCGTTTAAACACAGCAGACAGGTCAGGGAGAAACATAAAAAAATGATTAAGATTGTAAAATAATAAAATAACAGCAGACCACAAGTGACTCCATACGTCTACGTCTTGACTGTCTGACCAAGATATCCCCGGGGTCTACTTTGGTCTAAACCACGTAACAATCTGAAGGTATTGTCATGAGTAAGACAGTTAAGCACCACTTTCTGTTCATGTTTCAGATGAAATCTCACCTGAACGCGTAGAAGTTCGAAGTGACAAAAGAAAAAAGTCATGATGCACAAATGCTTTTACAAAGGACTTTCGGTGCTTTTACTTTAGACCTAGCACAAGAGAAAAGGTAGAGGGCTCTCAGCTGTGTCATTGCTTTGTCACCTGATAGATGTGCAGAAGGAAGGATTATTCTTCGCACTTTCACACCAGACATGTGGCTGCACTCCTCAGAAAACGGGGAAGACAAAAAAGAGCGATTGCCCTTGCACTGGTTCCCTCTTCTCTTCCCACAGTCGAGTGCACACATTCAGCCCCTTATCATTGCTTGTCATCAAACACTCATATCCTCACATTGTCCCAAAGGAAAGCTAACCTCCCAGCTGCAGATATAAACTCAATGCAACCCTCGTGGTCCCCTCCTCCCTCTAATAAAGCAGGGCCAACGGGGGGCAAACGTTCTGCTCTCCGAGTCGAAAAGAGTCACTCTTTGGCCAAGAACAACGGGACTTTCTGAATACCCAAAAGGGGAGTTGGGTTTTCCACCTCAAACACTGTTTTCCTCAAGATTTGAGTTGCAGCTGTGACCTTATGTGATGTCTTGGAGTTCAGAGGAGAGGGCTACAGGGTCAGGGACAGCAAGAGGGAGGGAGTGTTTGAATAGATACAGACCCAACTCTGATAAGACACTCTTCAGCACCGTGAAGATAAAGCAGAACCGTAACTTCTGTGTTGTCGTTGCTTGGCTTCTTTCTCTCCTGTTTTTTCTAAAAGTACCCCCAGAACATGGTTTAGTAATCTGTAATCACTGCTACCACTGGTGGTCTGGATTCATGGTGCACACGTACCCCTTAGTTTCCTGGTTTACCCTTCCTGTGTCTATATACAAGAGCAGAGATCCGCTCGCAGACTGTGCCCTGCAAACTGTGATCAGGCCTGTGGTAAGCTACTGAGGTCAATGCAGCTGAAAGCAGAACCACTTTCTGCTTAAAGCTCCACTGAGCCACTTCGTGTAAACAGCTGATATATCTGCCACAGATGTGCCACGCGTCAAAACCAGAAAAAACAAAGATGAATGTCTCATCAGCGGTTCTCATTAACCCGGCTCTCGCTCAGAATTGGGTGACACTTATTGCAAATGTGTGTTCTGTTGATACACAACCACCGCGCCGTGTAGGGCTCGATTCCGATTAAACGTGCCGCTTTTTATTTTCAGAGAGCAGAAAATGTTTTTCAAAGAAGAGCATTGCATACAGTTGACAAATAATCTTTGCATCATCTGTCGTAAATTACAGCATTAGGATTACCACCATTTCTTGTTTTCAACTTTCTTCAGTGTCAGAAGTTCACATCCATTTCTGTAACATTTACTACAAGTCGAATTGTATGACTTGTGTCAAATGTTTTGTAACTCAATAGTTAGCTGAAATTTTGCCCCACTCGTCCTGACAAAGGAACTTCTTCAGGTTTGTAGGCTGCCTTGCACGCACAAGACTTTTCAACTACCCGCAAAGATTTCTGCACTTCCAAAGCATCAAATTTTGTTGTCTTTAAACCACTCTGTAACAAATTTCATATATACTAGATGACCCATTTGTGCCCCAGCTTAAACGTCTTGGCTGATGTCTTTTGATGCTGCTTTGATATTTGTGCATAAAGACATTTCCTCTTGATGCCATCTAGTTTGTGAACTACGCCAGTTTATTGTGTAGCAAAGCAGCCCCATAACATGATGGTGCCATTGCGGTGCGTCACTGTGAGACCTGCAAGCCTCTCCCATTTTCCTCCAATTGTCCCTCAGTGTATTTGCAAACCGTAATCTGGCTTTTAATTTGTTTTTGAAGGTTTGGCTTCTTTGTCCCTGAGGGGCCTTTGAGTCTATCTTAATACAGGGCATCTTTCACTGTGGATGAAACTAGCTAACCATCATCAGCCAGCATCTTCCTATGATATTTCAGTTTTGTTCTGGGGTTTCTACACAGTTTTTACGTCTGCCTGCCCCCTTCCAGAATGATGTAAAGGTTGAACTTTACCATGGTGAATGCTTGACTATGTTTTTGACTAGTTATCTGCCTGACACCTTGTGCTAATTTTCTTCAATTTTTCCATTAGCTGACATAAAGAAGCAGATTGTTTGCTGTGTTGCATTAAAATCCTTCCACGTGACTCCATTTAGCAAAAAAGTTTTCTATTAACCTATCAGAATCACACAAAATCATGAAATGATTATGTGGGATTTTCCCAAACTGCCCCCATGGTTTTAAGAAACTGGGACATTTAAACCCCATAAGCTTTTTACTCTGTGCGCTGTCCAGCGTTGTCACACTGAAACCGTGTGAGCTTTTATGTTTTCTTTTTTGGTGTGGTTTTGGGAACTGACCGTGACATCTGCTGCGCTCATCCTGAGCATTGCACCAATTCCGGATTACGAACAATTTTGGTAATTCTAACTGATAGGAAAAGCTTAGACTGATTTAATGTCAGTCTAAAATTATTTATGTATTTTCACACAGGATATGTAGCTAACTCATATCAAGTGCGTGTAAAGCTTTTCAATTGATTACATTTGTTGTAAAGAGAAAAAGAAATCCACCCTAAAAAAATAATGGCTTTTGATGATCACAATGTAAAAATTGGTTTTAGTACCAAAAGATGCAGGGTTGAATTGTCCTGAGGTGTCAAAACTGCCAGGCTGGCAAATAGAATAAAATACAATTAAATTAAAATTTCAAATTCTTCTACACTTATTTTTAGACAAAAAAGGGATTTTTGTAGGGCAAGAAATCAGGAAGAAAGAATAAAAATAACAAAACCGAAAACAACACAATCAACATGTTAACAACATCTGTTGTAGAGTTGTGAGCAAGGCAACAGGTTTTCACACTGGGATCACATTTCATTGAAAGTTTCAGAGGTTGAGGCCCCTTAAAGTTTAATCCCCTGTACCTGCAGATTCTTCACAGAGCTCGTGATTCCTGATAAGACAAGCCGGGCGACTGCAAACACGTCCTGTTTCTCTGCAAACGCGGCCAAAGGCTCTTCACTATCACTTCTGTTTTCTGTCACAGTCAGCCGAGGCTCGTGTGGCACAGCGGGGGTTCTCGGCGTGATAAGTGTGATTACACTGTTAAGTAAGCTGCCCTTGATTAATTCTCTGTCAGATCTGAGGAGGCCATTCATTTCTCCATCCAGTGGGAAAACAGACATCAGCAGGAAGAGAAGAAGCAGGCCGCAACGTCGAATCAAGAGAAAATGTTGCATAACGCCACACCGAACCCTGATTGGATTCCTGCCGTCACACTCCACATACGTTTCCTCATAAACGACAACTTCTTTTTTCTTTTCGTTCTTATGTTATTGCAGCCAGCTATGGGAAACCTGGCAGTGTAAGTGTAATACCTTTAGAAACCCAGAGTTTACTAATAACTGGCGTTGGTGAGGTGACACATCGGGCCTCTGTTGTGCTGTATCCTCATGAGAACCACTCAAATGTCAGGCTGCTTGGTGAAACTGAGAGGAAAAACAACCGAGCCGGCTTGCAGAAAAGTGTGGGGGCACGAGCAGATCTGTGGGGTCTGACCCAGATCTCTGCTTCAGTCAGACACTGACTTTCAGCCACAATTCTCACTGACAGAATACAGACGGCGTGCCACTTGTGCGTCTGTGGTTTGCAACGGAAGGTGTTAAGAATATTGCCCAATGATTTTTTGTTGTTGTTGTTTCATGTGTTTTTTTTGTCTTTTTTCCCTCTCTCTGAAGTGTCAACCTTCTCGGGTTGTTCGTTGCCCTCTCTTTGAGCTGCCTGGCAGTTAACGTGTGAGAGTTAAAAACGGCACAGCTTTACGGTCAAAATTCCCACAAGACGAACACGCCTAAGAATGAACATAAAGGCTAATTTGCAGAAAAAGTAGTGTGGATCCCTCAATGAACGACCAATTCTCACCCCGCTCTGTCATTGTGTTTGCTTAGCGGCTTTCCCAGACACTTTGTTGGTGTTCCTCACAGGGTTTTTTATTGTTTCCTATTCTGTTTTATATCTCTGCAGCTATTATTTCGCTGTGCAAGGATTGTCTGGACTCCACGTGACTCGAAGTAGCGGCAGTATTTAAGTTTTTTTGCATCTAAAAGTAGGCAATTGACAACAAAATTACCACTAAGAGGCAGTCAATGGGCTTCATCTTCCTCAGCTTAAGTATTAATAATTTAACCTTGTTTTAATTCATTTATGGTGTTTTTTTCTGTCTCAAGCATTACCGGGCAAGATACTGTTTTTCAGAACTATCAGCACTGTTTTTTTTTTGTTGTTGTTTATTTTAGCATCAGAAGAACTGAAGACATTTCTAAACATTTTTGAAGGCTTGTACAGTTGTTTCATTTTGACTCATAGTGAGAATTTCTACTGGTCTTTTGGTTGTGCCCTAATTTGCATTTGTGGTTGGTATTTTCCCTTCCACTAATCAGGTTGTGCTCTGTATGTCGTCTGGTAGGAGGCATGGAATAACAACAACGATCATTATCATAACATTGTTGAAAAGTACATGGTACAAGTAAAGACAAGATGTATTTAGTGGCAACGTTATCTGTAAAACACCAGAATCTTAAACCTGTGAGTGTGTGTGAGCACACTTGTGTGTACCAACGTGCCACAGTGACCAAAGATGGCCATTGCATCAATATCCTGAAACACATCTTCCAGCACATAGGAAGATGTGTTGAATATCTTCGCTATTTCAGGATCATAGACTGTATTCCTAGTCAAGCCTTTAACAGCAAATTTAATTGTTTTTCTTTTGTTTTGTTTTTTTCTTAATTACTAAATTCTAATTGTGCTTCAGGTATTTTGCCCAGCATGTCATCTGTTTTTAAAAAGAGGCACATTTTTCCAACTTCTGATCCCAGACATGAAAGAAAGTAACTTTAAGGGTGTTAGATGATTTCTTCAGCTGTCCCTCCCCCACATGTTTCTACGCAATACCAGAATGGAGGCTGTTTAAAAAAAAACACTCAAAATTAATTTGTTTAAACAATTGCCATGCAATTTATTTGAATAGATAATGCTTCTCAGTAAACAGAAAAAGATATTAGAATATGTAATATTTTTAAGTACTTAGGCAACTTTGACATTTCTATGTAGTTAAAAAGTTATTCTAAGACATAAAACAATAAACTCTATTTTCTAACTCTATTCTGACAAAATAGCATGCAGCTAAACCTTTTCCTGGACATCTACAGCTGCCTTAGCTGAGAAGCTAAGCCTACTAGCACATTTGAGGTTAGCATTCGCTAATTTAAGCTGGAAACAAATTTAAATTCTGCTCCAACACAGACATTTTCAAAAACACAAGTTTTCTAGCATTTTATACCTTTAAGTAAACTGGCATATTTTAAAAACCTTTCAGAAACCTATATAAACATATCAGTCACATCATATTCTGCTGGACACCAAACTGTAAAAACTAAATATGACCAGCACATAGTTAGCTCCTTGCACTAGCGAGAAGCTAACTCTGTAGATAGCTATGGAATTAGCTAGGCTCTAACTCCATTAACTAGGTGCTAACTATGTGCTGGTCATAGTTAGCTGTTGAAAATGACAGGACTGATAGCTCCTAGCTAATTATGAGCTAATATGTTAAGCAGCTCACTGCAGGAAGGCTACATGATCAGATGTCCTGACTAATTATCAGCTATCAGTCTTTAAGATTTCAAGTATTAGCCTAGTGTTTAAAAAACTAAAATGCTCTTGAAACAAGCTCTTGAAAACTAGCGCTAAATTTAGACATTATTTATTTGCTTGTTGAATTAAAATCAAAATAGCAATAAAAAATGAACTAGATAAAATTATGCCGTTTTATTAACAGAAGTACTTAAACATTTAAAAGAAAAACAATTCCATTAGGTTTTTGTTTCACCTTATAACAAACTGCTGCGACAGACTGGCGACCTGTCCAGGGTGTACCCCGCCTCTCGCCCGGAACGCAGCTGGAGATCGGCACCAGCAACACCCGACCCCGTTAGGGACAAGGGTGAATGAAAATGGATGGATGGATGGATGGATGGATAACAAACTGAAAATAGTTCACAGTGAAAGTTTTACAATAAAAGTAGCACATCATCCCATGCATGGTTGGTGTATTACTAGTGAGGAGTAGTAAACTCACTCCTCTTCAGTGAGTTTATGAATTTATACCTACTGAATATGAGCCTGAAACCATCCATTAGTAAAAGCAGGTTTTTACAGTGTACATGTAAATCTACCTCGCTTTGGTTGAGCTTTCCAAGAAGTGAAAACAGGCTGAACCAAATTAATTATATCAGGGGAAGAAAAACTTTCAGATATTCAATATGGTCTTTTTTGCTGTGTTTGACGTAAAATCTCACTCTACAGCACTGAAAAATGACATTTAGTCGTCTAGCTATCTATTTTTACACAACTTTCAGTGGCCTTGCAAATGCACACTGTGCAATGATTGAGTGTGAAATGCGAGTCGAGCGGGGAAATGAAGTTCCGTTCTGCTTAAGAATAGGTGATGCACGCTAAAGGAAATAACAAATAAGACTGTCATCTCGAAACAATTTTAGAATCTAAATGGCGTATAATAGATTTCAGCACGAAGGTCTTCAAGACCCAAGTGTGATTGTATTGGGATCATTTCTTTCTTTCTTCTTCTTCAGTTAGTTTGATGGCTTGCTGGTCTAACTTTAATTCTCAGCAATGTTTCTGATGCAAACCATACATTCACGCTCAACAGTTTGTGCTTTTTCACCTACTCCCGTGGTTAGGGTTTTAAAGCTGGTAAATCAACAGCTGAGTTCGCAGTGGTCTTTTTTTTCTCTTCTTCTTCTTCTTCTGGTGCAGAGTCGACGAGTTGGGTTCAAACTGCCGTGTTGTGTCCTGCGAAATGAAAAACAGGCCCTGTGGAGGCCTGAGTGTGGCTCCAATTTGGTAATTAGTCATTTTCTGCAGCTGAACACAGTTAGTAATTATGTGTTTTACACAACAACAGAACACTGCTTTTAAAAAGAAGAAACGATATGCACATCCAGATGGTCTCTGTTAGGAGTTTAGACATGTAGGCTTGTGGTGATGCCAACCGGCCTGAAGGTGAAAACCCTTGTATTTTTGATGGTGGCTGCAGGGGCTGAATCACGAGCTCTGAGCTAAACAGAAACCCACCGACCCTGCTGTGTGTTTGATGTGTAGGCTGGTTCTCACGGTTGGAAACAGTGCTTCACATGAAGCACCATATGTCCTTTAAAGTGAGCATTTCATCTAGTCACTGATAAGGACATGCATCAGCCGCTGGCTATTGTTAAACTGCCTTTAAAACAGCAATAAAATCTCTTTAATTTACCTGTAATTGGCCAGCTAGTCTTGACGTGTCTCAGGTATTACTTTGATCCTCCTGGAGTCATTTAGAGAAACTGCCTTTGAAAGTCTTCATCCCTGTTGAACCTTTCCATGTTTGTCAAGTTATTAGCACAGCGCTAACGTATTAGACCGGGATTTGGAATACAAACAAACGAGAGTCTTGATGCAAATTCTCGACTGGATTTAGGTCTGGCCTTTGGCTAGATCATCCTAACGCATTGCTTTATATTTAAGGTTGCGGTCCTTGTGTTCTGCTAATCACTTAAGACAAAGCAGTAATATATTCATAGCACGTTTTCAGCAACAAGGCCATTCGACATGCTCTGTATAATAAGAAAGATAAATAAAACAACAAACAGGCAAAAAAACCACAAAAAAAAACAAAGTACATTGCAATGGCAAAGTGAAAGATGTTCCAGTTGTTATTCGCCAACTCTGCATTTCAGCATTTTAGTGGAGCTTAGAGCAACTAATGTTTGGTTCTGACTGGTGATGCAGAGCAGGCCAGAACCAGAACCAGGAGACCTGAGAGGCCTGGAAGGTTGATACGATACCAGCAGATCTTTAACGTACTTTAGTGCTAAACAGTTCAGTGATTTTTTTTTATTTATTCAAGTTTGTAATAACTCAAGCTGTGTGATGACTCTAAATTGTTCAACTTTAGGTCCAAATTAATTACTTCAGTTTTCTTCCAGGACTGTCTTGTATTTATTGTCTGTCTGTCTATTGATTTCCTGGCCCTTTTTTTGCCGCATTCATGAACAATAACCTGAGATACTCCAGGACCTCATTCCTGACCCAGAGAAGGTAATCTACCCTTTCCGGCTCAAGGCCATGGTGTCGGATTTGGACGGACCGGCTGCTTCACACTTGGCTGCAAATGGTTCCCATGCAAGGCAGGAGATCGCAGTCTACAGAACCACAGCATCTGCAAAAAAAAAACAAAAAACAGAGAACATATCCCGAGGAACCAAACTGGAGTCTCTCAACACTTTGGCTGCTCTGATGAATTCTGTCCTTCAAGATTCTGAACAAAATCGATGTCAAAGTCCGGCTCTTACCAGAAATGGGTCTAACTTACCGCTGGCAATGTGGACCGAGCTCTGGCACGGATCAAGTTTGGTTTATTCTCCAGATTTCAACCTGACAGAATCATTCATGTACCACTTCAAAGATGCTTTTAAAGTTGTTTCCCTATTCCTGTAAAGAATCGTCTGCCTTCACAGGGCGTCCCGACCCAGAGGCCACAATCAGTTTGTTTTCAAGCCCTCTGAACACAGGCGGGTGGGAAACAAGGAGGGGGAATTTTAGGAGGATAAGAGTTGGAGAAAGAGGGGGACTGGGGGAAGTTTTGAAAAAGCGGGAGTAGGAAAACATGAATTCCAAAGAAAGTTTGTACAACATGTTTGTATCACCAGTTGCGCTCAGTTTGTTGGGGTTCGCAGAGACTCCAACGCCGTGCACTCGAGAACATCTCTAACTGGACCTAAAGGCAGCTGGGTGGGTGGGTTGTGAGTAACTGGTGCCTCCTTCGCTTGTGGTTGCGCTTGGGAAGGAGGTCACAGACCCACCCACCCTGTGGGGAGCCCAGCCTGACACGGACGAAGGGGAAATAACAGGGTGAGCCAGCCTGAGGGAGTCCTATACAGTAACCCTCTAATCAAAGTTACCTCACTCACATATGGGCAAAATAGGAGGGTACTGTAAAGGATTCATACAATGAAGACGTAGTGTATCTCCAAACCTGGCAGCCAGTTTTTTGGTGACATTTTAACCACCATGTATTCATACTTTGTCCACAAGAACAAATTTCAATGGAATTTTATACTTCGATGCCCCGAAAGCAGTAAACCGTCCAGGCGATCTGTGAAGTGCCTCAGAGGACATTAGAGAACAACCAGCATCATGAAAACTAAAGGCCCCCCACAGACTTCATCCAAAGTGTCAAAATTGCTTCTCGTTGCCGTAGACGTGTGGTAAAAATGGCGTCATTTTGTCCGCAGCGTGATTCTGCCTGTCGAACTCGATTCCAGACTTGGGTTGAACCATTTCGCCTGAGCTCTCTGTGAAGTGTTGTGTGTTTGGTCAGAAGTTTGTGGCCGTGTTTTATGCGGAAATCTGCTCAAACATCAGTGTTGATGCTTCTCTTTAACTATCGGGATTTTGTGCCTGCGGAAGACATGGATACTTTTGTTATTTTGGGAGATTATCGGCGAACGGCCGATTATTACACGTGAAGCCGATCTTATCCACCAATCTTAACTATAAAAGTCTAAAAATCAGCTGCTGTCCTCTCTCGCTGTGCCATTAAAGAGGTTTAACAATATTCACCTCACTGTCACCATCTCAGCAACTTTCTTCCTATGCTTAGCAACATGTCAGTCAAAAAAATTGTGTTCGGCCAAAATCTTTTTCTAATTTTTTTTCTTCTTTGAAAAACCACAGAAAGGTTTCTTTCCACTTGACATTTCCGTGCTACTTCCTGGTCGTCTGTCACCTAATGTCACAATTAAATGTCGTGAGGTTTGTGGCTGAAACTTGAGGAAACGTGAAAATGTTCAAGGGATGAGAGTATTTTTTGCGAGGATGTGTACATAAACGCAGACACAGGGTAATATTACAATACTACATGTTCATCTACACCTTAGGTTGTAGAAAACAATGCAAAGTTTCAGAGGACAGAATACAAGAAGTTGTTCGCTAAAGGAAACAAATTGAGTAAGAAAACGTAGAAAGAAGCTTAGGAAGTCCCTTAGGAAGATTTGACCAACTGAAATAATCGTCAATAATTCAGTAACGTTAACAAGAAAGTATTTCCTGAATTTAGTTTTTTGGGGGGGGTTTTCTGTGGTTTAACATGGCTTGATGCGTAACACAGAAGGAAACACACAATGTTCTAAACCTGCTGAACTGAATCTGGATTATTTCACCTTGCTCAGAGAAAATGTTTTTCTCTTTCACTGATGACAAGTTTGATTTATGGCCACTCAGACATCAGGTACGTTTGTTTTATTTGAACTTAGAGTCTGTTTTACGTCCGATACATGTGACTCCTTTCATCAAGTCACGCAGCAAGAAAGATGGAGGGTGAAGAAAAAAGAAAAAAAAACACAAAGGAAAGAATTCAGTTGAAAGGATGTTGATCTCACAAAGCTGATGCAACATGTGAGGGATTTTGGCGTCGTGTGATTGAGGCTTTGCTGCCAAGCGCAGAAAAAGGGCAGGAGGCTGAACGCTCACGTTGTGTGAGTGCTGCTGCGGTGCGTACGTTTAAAAAAAAAAAGAACGTCTCAGTGCCGTCAAGTTAGCTTTGTTTGAGCCGCGGCGGCGTAAACCTGGTTTCCACATGGCCTGGCTTAGAGCTGTGTGGCTAAAAAAAAAACATCACCATTCTCATCAGCAGCTCAGGGTCTTTCTGGCAACTTTATGGTCACCATTTGGTGCGATGTCGTCAATAAAAACACAGCCACATTAGGATGATGACAGCTGCTCTGATATGAGCAGAGCAGGGCAGAGCGGGGACCCAGACTGTCAGATGAATTCTCCAATAAATCAAAGGAAATATTTATGGGTGACAGGGATCCGGGGGGGGGAGGATCTGTCCACTTAATGTCTTCATTGTCCAGAAGTATGCAGGGCAATACCCAGTCCTCTTTTTAAAGCTGTTGAAGGGTCAACCAAAAAGCAAAAATGTCACATAAAACTGCTGGTCATTCTAAAGTACACTCTTACTTATAAAAGCTTCTTGTTGGAGCATTAGTTTGATGTTTTTTGAATCCACCTAAGTCCTGCTGGTGCTGCTGCAGGACTGAAGCTTCAGTGAAGTGGTTTATTTTGACGAATAACTGCATGTAGCTGAGCTCAGTTAAGCTGTACTTTACAACCAAGTGGTTAGCATCAAGAAAAACTTTTCTTTTTGAAATCTTTTTCTGTAATTTCGTACATCATCACCGCATTTGGTCTTTAAACAGCCACGATGCCTGTCGGTGCATATTTGATACATACCAGGAATATCAATGGAAGCACTTTGCTGCCTTCTTGAGGTCACAGTGTTAATAACATGCAGTTGTGACTCTTACAGTTAGACACTGTAATGATTGACCTGAATGGCTTGAAGAGACGGTAATGTTGTAAATCAATATCAAAGTCTTGTTGAGCACGACACATTCTACACGTCTGACATTGAAGAATCTATCTAGTTTAGGCAATTTTGCCTAAATGTATCCAATTTAGGCAGCTATATGACAAATTTGTGACTTTACCCAAACTTATTTCTATGTATCTATTCATCCATGTGTTGTATTCAGACCAACAAGCATTACTTGATTTTTTCTATATAGTTGTCTATACATTACTGTTGTAGGGGTCGACGATCATGGCTCCACAGGGGTGTGTTGAACATGCACCCAAAGTGAAAAAGGATTACTGTGACTCAGTTTATATCAGTCCCTAAAGCCATTTGACTACTTTGCCTGCTGCAGGACAAAACTTATGTGATGCATTTGAAATGTGGCTTGAATGAGCTGCTCAATCAAAGACTGGAGACTCTTGATCAGCTCTAAAGTGTCCCAAAGAATCATCATCATGCAGAAAATAAACTCTTACCACATGTTGTGGTTGAAGAAACTAGAATCCAAGAGAGACGGAGAAAGTTTTCTGTCTGTGATGTCTGCAACATACAGAAGTTGCTTTTGTCCAATAAGAAAGTTAAGTCATTCCAGGTTGCTTTATATAAACAAACCAAGCAAGAATAGTTTGGAATGTGAGGCGTACATCTCTTTTTAGAGATTAGTTTTATAGTTTGAGACATATATTTTGCTGAAGAGTTTACTTGGGCTAACTAATCAAATTGAGCAACTGGACAGGAAATCAGAGAAACCACAGAGGTAAAATGTTCCACCTCTAATTTCCAGTTGATGTGGTTCTGAATTTCTTTCAGTGTTTCACAATGAACACGGCACGACGCTGTTGGGAAAATGGCAAAGAGCAAACAGTTGTTGAAACAAAGGTGTAGGTGTAGCTAAAGTTCACAAAAGGTCTTAAAAAAAAAAAGAAAAGATCTCTGAGACCGTTCAAAGACAGCAGAATAAAACACACAAGTTTATAACATCTTTACTTCAGCCAAAAAGTCAAGCCAATCCCAGCAAAGACCTTATCGCTAAAGCAACAAATTCCTTTCACTTCATCACAACATAAAAAACAAAAGTGTAAAAAAAACTCAAGGGACAAACATTTTCCCCTTCCATGCTTGTTTTTCTTGGCCTTCAGCTTGCTGGAGAAGCTTGGAAACTGAAGCTGGTGAGTGATCCCCTCTCCATAACTGGCATATCTTTGAGCCTTATTAGAGCCCTGTTCACCATTTTCCCACACACACACACACACGCCTTCACAAAACAAAACGCATTCCATTGGTGACACATCGAGCCGCTTAGTCATAAATTATTTACTGTTGTAAACATTACTGAGTCAATGTGTTCACTTGCCTGGGCCTGTTCGGTTTTTGTCTGAATGATTTTTTGCGGCCGCTGTGAGTTATGATGATGGAGAGCCCCAACCATCCGAAATATTAAGTGCGTATTGGTTTTTGTTTTATAGGTGTGGCTGTGGCTCAGTGGGACGAGTCGTCATCTTATGCCGGGGGTTAGAACGCATTATGTAAGGGCCCTGCACGTTGAGGCACATGGATCTAGAGTTAAATACTTAGGCGGATCAGTTTGATTGAAAAAGCATTTTATACATGCAGTTCACTGCCAGTCAAGTTGTGATTGCTCCTTGCGTTAATGCTTCCAGGCTTGCAAACTCATTTGCATCCCTTGAACTTTTTTGGATTTTGCTACGTTACGTCCACAAAGTTCAATGTATTCAGGCCAAAAGTCACGTAATAGACAAGTGGAAAGGAAAAGAAGTTTTTCACTTGATCCTTGTTGTGGGTTCTTGTCTGTTTGTGCAGCACCTTATGACCGTTTTCGTAGTGAAATGAACTAAATAAAAATGATATTATGGCGGAGTGGACCGCTTCCTGAATCGCGTGATGTCACATGCGAAGAGTCAAAACAAATAAACTGAATTGGTTTCTTCAGGCAGCTGTTAGCTTCCAAACGCACACAATGTCCAAAGAAGAATTTGTAAAATTTCCTTTTCCAATTAAGCGCTACTTTGTGTTGGTCCCTCACATGAAATCCCAACGTGGAAAAAAAAAAAAAAAAATCTAGTTTGTGTTTGCAAAGTGTCAAAAGGTGAAAAAAAGAGTTGACCTGGGCTTTCCGTCAGCGGTCGGTCATGGAGAGGAAGCAGCCGTCAACGTACTGTACGTGTCCTCAACTGATGATCTGCTGTAACAGGCAAAAAAAAAAAACAACAACCCACACACACTTCAAGTGATTTATTAGCTGAAACTGCCAGGGAGGGCTGAGGTGTAAGTTCACATTTTACAAGGGATCACAGTCTTCCACTGAATCAGCAGAATCTGTCGTAGCGATGCATATTTACAGGCATCCAATATTTTTTTAAACTTTAGCGACCTTGACCAGGTGGTCAAGATTCTTCCAGGAAAGACACTTTGTTGGTGGATGTAACTTTAGGAAATTATTCAAATCCACCACGGAGATGCATGAAACTCATCAGCCAGTGACAATCTGTTGTCATTTTACCTTCTGTGTTTCCGCTGATTGTACCAGAACCGTGTGTGTTTGGGACACTGGCAGAGAAAAGCAGAAAACCAACACAAGAGAAATCCAAGCATGTCTCATTCCAGCCCGTCCACACCTGTGATCCTGCTGTCCAGGGATGTCAGAAAGGTCACAGGCGTGGAAAACATGTGAAGGCTAAAATAAAAAAAAAAGAAAAGAAACAACAGGTGGGTTTGCAGTAAAGGAATGCAAGCGTCAGCGCCAAACCTGCCAGGTGGGAATTGGTCCTGGAACGTCCCGGCTTCACAGCTATAGCTGATGGGCTCACGTTAGTTTTTGTTTAATGTGGGGTTTTTTTGTGTTATTATTATGACTAAAAGCTTGTCAGCGGCCAAACAAACAGGAAGGAAATTCAGTCAGTTAGAAACTGTCATTTTTTTATTGGAATGACAGAAGAAATTCTGGTTTATTTCAACTATAACGTAGTGTTTTGAAAGGAAATTAAAAGCTAGAACACTATTATTTTCTGTCCCAAATAACATACATGGTTAAATCAGGTGAAGACAAAATAATACATTTTTCTCTGAGATTTGTTGAGAACATAAACTATGAAAACTAATGATTTCTATTAAATTAAATTAAATTAAATTAAATTCATGTACAAGTGTACACACCCCGGGTGTCTTTGTTGGAGGGCTCCTGAAGCCCACCGGGTCATTAAATGTAGCACTCTAACCACTAAATACACACCCGAGGCCCCCAGGAGGCCTGACCCCGGGGCGTTCGAGGACCAGTTGCTTTGTAGGGACCCTCTCCTTCTAAAAACCAGCAGGGTAAGTGCTTCTGATCCAACCACTTGCTTCAGATGTCGGGGAGTAATTTACTGCGGTCCTTTAATGCCACACCAGCAGCTCTGACAAATGTTAAACTTCTCTATTTAAAGGGGGAACACGCATACATTCCTCGCTTAAAGGGGCGGCTCCAGATGTATGAAATGAGGCTCCTTTAAAAGGTTGAAAGCAGTTAATGTGGAGCTCCGTTGGTGGACAATTTTAAGATGGTTTTTCTTTTGATTAAAAGAAACAAAAAATTTCCATCTTCACCGATTCCAATAAAAACACTCAGTAATATAAACGTTTTATGCTCCACTGTTGAACCCTTAAACCTTCATCATGTTTGCATTTAAAGGTTATTTAAACAGAAGCCGGTGATTATTTACGCAGGAAACGGAGGCTGGAGGTTGTGCACCACCAGTGATCTTCCTGTGTCAAACGTGCTGAGAGCTAAAAAAGGGAAGCGTTTCCAGCTAGAGAAGTGCATGCAAAAGAATATTTTAGAGACTTTTACGCTGATAGTTTTCTCTTCGTAACAATTCACTTAGGGTGTTATGACTGATGGTAAAATCACAGAATTGTGTTTTTCTGCGACTTTCTGTTGACTAGTAAGTGGACCATGATTTTAAAAAAGCTAAAACTCAAGACTTACAATAAAAAATCAAACAAATTATCAAACAGAGAAAACTTAATTTGCAGTTCCAAACATTTTAAGATGATTTTTTTTTGTAGTTTTTGACTCTCCTGTGACATCCTCCCAATGCAATTATATTCACTTTCAACTGATCCAAATTGCTGTACAAAATCCCCTACTCATTAAAAAAAAGTATATCCTATTTCAGGTTCCCTTCATTGGCTCCCTGTTAATTCTCACATATAAAGGCCTTAATATTCAGGCTCCATCAGGCACCAGAGATCTGATTGGTCCATATGTTGCTTTGCTCTCAGACTGCAGGTTTACTGCTGGTTCCTAGATTTACTTTAAGCTCCCAGTTTTAGTCCGAAGCCAGACACCCTGTCTGCTTTTAAGTCTGGGCTTAGAATGTTCTTGTTTGATTAAGCTTATAGTAGATTATCTCTGAAGTAATCCTGTTCTTAGGCTTAGACTGCTGGAATCGGCTACTTTCTCCTACTACTCTCCACTATCCATTTGTACAATTTACTCTTCTGTTTTTGTTTTTTTTTTGTCTTCATAGATGTTAGATCTGACCCCCCATGTTTCCTTCCTCTGAACGTCAGCTGCCTTCTGTAGATTATCACTTAAAGATGCAGTATGTAACTTTTATCAAATAATCTATATTTTACATATCTGTTGAAACTGACATTATGTTGCGACAGTATGAAATAAGACAGACAATCTGTGAAAACATTGAGGCCATTTGACTCTTCCCATGCTACTTGGAAACAACCAATCAGAGCCGGGAGGCGGGGCTTACCTCTGTCAATCATGCCCGTTTGCATGGTTCTCATACTAGAGCGTGTCAGGAATGCTAAGGTTAGTAAGCTTGGCCACCAATGGTGCAGATGAATGGCTTTCCTGTAACTGTGAGTTGTCTCCATCAGTAACACGTTTAGCAGCGCATTAATGAGGGTGATCGACAGCGCTAAGACCCTCCTCTCGGCTCTAGTCGTTTTTGGTTGTTGTTTCTTCAGATGGCACTGAGAGCAGATAAAGTGTCTTACATTTTTCACAGATTATCTATCTCATACCATACTTTTAATGACATGGTGATAGTTTTAACAAATATGTAAAAAAAAAAAAAAAAAAAAAGCTAAATTTCTTTTCTTCCTAATTGTTTAGCTGTGTTTCTCTTCTAGATGAAACCACTAAGGAAGCTACTGCTGTCTCTAACAGCTGCTGGACCTTTTTCCAATATATTTCCGACATTTTCTCAGTACGAGGAATTGTTGCCAAGTTAATAAATGAAACCTGATGGGTTTTCTTTTACGCAAAACTTTTAAAATAATTTGTACAACAAATCGAACTTGATTGAATTGTTCCTTAGCTCAGGTCAAACATATACAGCATTCATTGTGACTGAATGTTATCTCAAGGCACTTTGAATGATGACATGATATAGGAATTTCTAGTGACTGTCTCCTTCTCATACCTGCATCACCTGTGTAAGCAATCGGCTGTTGCATAAATAACCATCCAACGCAAATACTGATAATTGGTTTACAGGAGAGAGTAAAACAGCATTCACACAAATCAGTCGGAGGTTTTTGAGACGAGTCATTGAAAGATGGGAGAAGTCGAGAGCTGACTTAACAGTTTATAAAATTTTAAGTGCACTGAACCTTAAAAAAACATCCTGAACTATTTCCTTAATGTGTGATTTCAGGGCTTTTTAATTGTGTGAGCGCTTGGAGAGATGACAGCATTGGGGAAAAATCTACTTTTCTTCTCTTAGTTTGAGCCTTTTAAAAAATCGTCCACATTGGCTAACTGCACAGGCTCAACTGCTCCCAATTTATTATTATCTACGCAAATCATGATGCAGTTTCTGGAGTTACCAAAACTGCATGACCCGACCTGACTTCTCACTTCTAGACTTTGGGAGGCCTTGCAAAATATAACCAGGAGTGTAACATGTCAGCACACTCTTCTGCAAGTAAAGCCTTTGAGATTTTTCTGCGACATGCTTTCTGACACAAGCTGCAACCTGCCATCAAAGCAATCTCAGTCGCAACGATAACGGTATAGATTACCAAGACGGTGGGGGGCAGGGGGGAGAAAACAGGAAGTGAAAAACGTTTGACAGCAGCTTTTATGTGTCGTTGTTTACTGTTTTTCCATCTTCCTACGGGGGGTGGTGCAGCCGTGCTCGCATGCAGCGGGGGGCAAACATGCAAACTTACCCCTGTGAGATTCTGCTCTGCGTTACCTCCGTCCTCAGGTCGTCTATCACATCACTGCAGGAACTAACCGCTGCTGTCAGGATCAATCAGAAAAACGAAAAGAAAAAAATGGTGGAAATATTGCTGCTGTTGCTCCACAGGCGTTTGGCTCCAAGTGGGGACTTTCTGAGTCAACGCATAAAAATGTTAACTGAGGTCAGAATGCGGCTGATGAAGTCTGGAGCTATGAACGTAATTTAATAATGTGTTTTTGTGTTTTAGTTAAAAAGCACCTTGATGGAATGGAAAGGGGTGTGTAAGTGATTGATTTGTGTAATAGTTAATCTGGAGTCTGTGCTGCAGAGCGTCCGGAAGTGCTTGGAAAAGTCAAAAGGGGTTCTGCAGAGGAAATATATATATATTTTGGTTCAATACTGCCCTCTGCTGTACAACGAGAAGATGTTCATTGATTCATTCTTAGGAAATCAGACCAGTGTTTCCCAACAAGGTAGAAAAAAAAGGTAAACAAAACATCCATCCATCCATCCAGCCATTTTCTTCCGCTTATCCGGGGTTGGGTCGCGGGGATAGCAGCTTAAGAAGGAAGTAAACAAAACATTACTTGGTATAAAAAAGAGACTTACCTGTTCCTCTTTGAACTTTAAATCTTTGCTAATAATCGTTTTACATCTATTAAAATCCATCATCCGACCAGACAAACAGGCACACACTCACACTTAAGAGGAATTCAGAGATAAATCAACCCGACAGTCATGTTTTTGGACTGTGGGAGGAAGCCAGAGTACCTGGAGAAAACCTACGTACGCACATTGAGAATCAAACCCAGGACCTTCTTGCTGCAAGGCAATAGTGCTACCGACAGTGCAGCCGTGGCTAGCCGTAGCCATCAAAAGAATCTCACAATTACTGACCAGCTTCTTTTGTTGTTTTTTTTACGCCTCCACTGGCCTTTTGATAAACGATCTTTCGTGATGAGCTCCAAGTCTTTGAGATTGGCACGCCCCCTTTCCAACACCCTAATCTCTGTCAGATTCCAGTCTGTACTCTTGCCGGATTATTTTAAATCTGATGGGAGGATGAATAGCTCTAGCCATAACCTTGCTGTACATAACTTTTATTTTTAAAAATGATGTTTTCTTTTACTTATTTGTCAAAATTATGAATCATTGTCAATAATCAATCTCCTCTGCCTTCTCCAGGGGGGAGAGGTAAACACAAAACCTTACCCCTGTGAGATTCTGCTCTGCGTTACCTCCGTCCTCACGTCGTCTATCACAACACTGCAGGAACTAACCGCTGCTGTCAGAATCAGTCAGAAAAAATTAAATGTTGGAAATATTTTTTCCAACAAATATTTCCAACTGAGGCAGGACACCCAACCAGCCAAGCAGTCAATTTATGACTGAATGATGAACTACTCAGTCAGAAACAAACAATCATAGTCAAGCAGGAGGGTTTAGTGCTGCCAATCACTCATATACGCCCAGGCTACACCTTGGGCAACATATTTTTGTAAAGCATATGTTTTGTCCATATTTGTTAAAACGGTCACCATGTCATGACAGCATGGTATAAAACTAGCCTCTAGCCCCTTGTTGACGCCATTTGCTTCGTCCAGATGGTCTGGGCCCCCAGCTTGGACTCAGTTGAGGTTTTACATTGCACCCAGTCGCTAACGTTTGGTCATGATGTACGCAATGCAATAGTTCGACTTTATGAGGCTTACCGGAGGTTGCCTGCATTATAAACAGCCGTCCTCCACTGCTAAGAGAGAAGTGCAGAGCCGGCTGTTAATGTTGAATCAATAGTAGGAAACGAGACCAACACGAGTGAAGGGCTTTATTCACTTCCTCCATTGACATTACTGAAGCAAACAGAGCAGAACATCGACATCACAGTTCACAACTTCTCCTTCTGTTCTCTGATTGGCCCAATTGAAATTCCACCGGAGGAATCAGAGTAAACAGGGGAAACCTCAGACTGTCTGCGAAGGAGTTTTGAATCAAGCAGAATTGAAAAAAGACAATGTCCATCCTAGTATTAGGCATATAATCTGTGAAGAAAAAAAAAAATCAAGCTTCTCTTTCTCCGTGACCGACTACTGCCGTCTGAAGAAATGCACCGCTTCCAGTCAAAAAAATAACTTAGCCAGCTTACATGGCCATGCTAACAAGCTTGGAGCTAGTTAGCGCCAAGCTCTACCTTTGGTAGAGTGACCTTTGCTTACTCTACCAAAGGTACCAAAAATTGACTTAATGATCATGATATATCTTCAACAGCAACAAACTTGATGAAGCGATTTGTGCCAAAGTGTCTCTATAGAAAGAATACATTTTACAACCCAGGATTTCCCTTTTGGTGTGTTAATATTTCTATATTTAAAATAACTCTTTCCATATTCTAAAACTGAGCCTTAATCACAGAGACAATACACGAGGTTTTACTTTTTGAAATGAAATGACTCAAAAAGAACTTCTGTTCGGACTGTAGACGCACACTTCCGCCACCAGATGGCGCCACATATAAGTAAATAAAAAAACCCACCGGCCTATGATTGATTACGCGTCAGTTTTTCCCTCCTCCCTTTTTGGTTTGTGTGTTTTTTTGTTTTGTTTTGTTTTTTCGCAAACAGACCCACAGACAACAACAACAAGACGAGCTCAGTAAACCCCGTTGTTTCCGGACCCGCTCTGCGTCGGGATGCAGAGGAAGAGACGGGCAGCATCGCTCCGTCTGTCAGCCTATAAAGACACCGTGTTAACGAGAACCCTCGGCTCGTGAAATTCACACGTGTCCTTCCCCTAAGAACTCCGTGTTTGTTGCAGACGTGGGTTTGGCTCCAGCTGCGTTCCGTGCAGCTGTGATGAATCGGGTTTGATTTGTATTTAGGCTATTTGCTTTTTTTTTTATTTTATTTTTTTTTTTTTTTAATTCTGCCATGTCTCAACTTGAAATTTGCAAAAAGAACAACGACGTTGATGGAGCGGGCATCTTCACCCGGCTCATAATAATAGTAATTCTAATTATATTAGTTCTCTCTATATTTTTGCTTCTATCTTTCAATCGGTGTGGCTTCAGGTTTTCACTGGAGCCGCCCGCATGTTGTCCAGGTTTTTATTAATCCGCTGTGATCTGAGGCCGGATCCACTCCAGCCAAACGATATTTTATTATTATTATTATTATTATTACAACAGAAAACAAAACAATAATAATAAAAAAAAACCCCTCCTGACTCTCCATGCGACTCAGAACTATAATCTCTAATAATACTCGCTTTTGTAATTTACGTCATTTGTTTGAGTTCAAAACCATGCGCGCGCGCGTCTATATGTGGGTGTGTGTGTGTGTGTGTGGCCCCGCGTCGGTTGGTTTGAGCGTTTCCATATTTTGGCCGATTCATGAAAAAGAGAAGAAAAGAACTATAGACCTCGTTCCAAACTGTAATGTTGCGTATCTTTTATGGCTTACAGGAATAACTTAATTTAAGAAAAGAGAAGAAGAAGAAGAAAAAGAACTCGAGGCCGTTTTTTGTCAGTGTGTCACATCGGGAAACACTCAGCAACCGGCTTGGATGCGCAAGACGGTTCGGTTCGTCTGGGAGGGAACGTCTTGTCCCCAGAACCTCGGTATCATCATCATTATACCTTTTTTTTTCTTAATTATTATTATTTTTATTTAATTTTTTTAATCTTTATTTTATTTTGAAAGTGTGGGTACTTGACGCTCCTTTATTGGATCCATCCAGCGCACGCGGGCCTGTTTCTAATCTCAGGACATGCGTGATGAATTTGGGAAATCGTCTGCAGCTCTGCCGGTACCGCACAGCCCACCCAGTCCGGACCCTCAGCCCGCCCCCCCCCCCCCCCCACCTCCTCCCTCCAACTCCCCTCCTCCGGGGTATCAATGCGACCATAGAGGCAGGAAATGTGGGGATCCCCAAGAAAATCAGCTCCGTCATGAAACACAAACATAAAGAGGGCCTCCAAAAACAAAACAAAACAAAAAAAGGCATAAAAATCTTATTTATCCCAATATCACGATGCGGCTTTCAATCAGCCGCTTATTTATGGCGGTAATCTGTCGGGGTTTGCGCTACAATGGAGAACAGAGGCAAAAATAAAGAGAAAAGATCAAATGTGATCTGTTCCTCTTTTCATGCACTCATAAAGCAAGCTGTTGTAATGTAATTCAAAACGCTTTGCGCACGGTTTTATTGGGGATACATTTTTTGATCATTTGCAGAACTTTCAGTTTAACAGCTAAATAAAAACTTGAATTAATATTAAAATCCAAACAGCTTGAACAATGTGCACAGCCAGTTTATCTAATTAAGATCCACTTTTTGATCTGCACTGAGAACATAATCCTAACAGGTTATTCTAGCTTTTTTTTAGTGCATTTTAATGTGATTTACCAGATATTATGAAAATGTAAAAGCTAATAAATGAGCTACATTCAACAGATTTTTAAATGAATTTTTTCCAGCCACAGTAGTTGGACAAGATCATTTTACTGATTAGTTTTTTCCTCCCTTTTTTTTAAAGGCAAACAAAAAATCAAGCATTAATCAAGCGCATCACATCGCAGTTTGGTAGTGAAATGGTAACACAAAGGTGTAATATTTTAGAAATGAAAATCTAATAATGTCATGTTGTTACCAGATGACTGACAGGTGAGCATCGCAGTAATAGTTTAACAACTGGTTATATTTTGTACACTGGGGAATTTTCCTACAGGAAAATAACTATTGGTTAATTACACCGTAAAGGTGATATTGTCACATGACCAAAATCAATTATCAAAAAGAAAAAGTAATAATACAGCATCCCTCTTATATTTTACATCTCTGTACTGAATGGTGATAATAATAAATATAATATTTTAATTGAAATCTTACTACTGAGCTGCATTAGTTGGTATTAATGGATGTAATATGAATGAAATAGAAATAAACCTCTCAAATCTCCGTGGCAACCACCATTCATGGGCCTCAAGTGGTAAGAAACGCCACAGCAACCTTCTCGACCTGCATTTGAACTTTTACTAGGACGATGCATTTATTCACAATACAACCCCTATAAACATATCAGCTTCAACTGATGTTTTTTTTTTTTTTTCATTATTATTATTTTGTTAACCTTACATGACATAAGGGAGGTTCGAGGAATCCCACCTCAACAGCAGGTTTGTCTTTCGCCTTACAGCTTTATCTGCTGTTTGAGTGACCCGTGTGGGAAGTCTTTGTCTAAGATAAAACCACAACAGTAAATGAAACGCTCTGCCCTGATGGAAACTCGCAATTACAGAAAATATATATACACGCTTTGGAAAGGTTACCTTGCTTGCTTTTGAGCACCGTCGCGAAATGAGAGGTTTTGAGGAGAAATCCCCAAACACCTCGCCAACGCGAGGCTGGGTCTTAACTCCTAATCCCTCCTCGGACGAGCGGGGCTCATGCATGCAGCCGCACTTCATTCACACACTTGACTCACACGCTTGACTCACAATTGCATGTTTTCAGATGCTCAACAGCGGATAGGAGTGGAATGACTGATTTTGTGCTGCCGTGCGAAAACAACAATTGGTTCCCTTCAGGCTGGAATCGCAGGATAAAAACACCTTTCACTAGATTTACACAGGACACATCCTCACATATGAAAGGGAGAAAAAAATAGTAATATTATGGCCTCTTTATTACCCGACTGCACTGTAATTTATTTAAAAAAATAAATGACACATTTACCAAGCATATTAAAATCTAAATGCTATGTTTAATAATTACTTCTTTTGGTTAATGACGTAAACATTTTAGTTAAAAATGTAGCTAAAGAAGTGGGTTTCAGTTAGCCGTTAGCTATTCTCATTTATTGTGTCCAGCAGAGATCCAGATGGCTGATGTTTTTATAGGTGGTACCAAGAATAATTGTATCAACTCGGTAAAAGTTAAGGACCTTATATAGGTTCTGAAGCGAGAATTTAAGTTTTGTTTCCAGCTTTAACAAAAAGCGCTAATGTGTCTTGCTGATAATGCTGTTGAAACAAATTTTGTTAGATATTAAAAGTAAGCAACTCAATTTTTAATCCAGTGTAGTCATTTGTAAACCGAGTTGTCAATAATTGTTGAATTTTAACGACATTAACTGCTTTATGTTACAAATATACATTTCATTAGAATCTAGCTGAAGATGTTGGTTTAGCTAGCCTTTAGCTATTCCCATTTATGAAGTCTGGTTTTCCAGAAAATGTCATTTGGCCTATTTGTTTACATGGGTTGGATTAAGAATAATTTTATCAACTCAATAAAAGTTTTTATAGGACTTGTGGTGGAGAAAGATTCTGCCTCAAAAGCAGAATTTAGGTCTTTGATAGCTTTAGAAAAAAGTGCTAATGCTCAAGTGAAACGCGCTACCTTATTAGGAGGAATTTTGAAATATATTGAATATAAACAAGTCAAATTTTATCCAGCATAGTAATTTCCGAACCACGTTGTCAGTAATTGCTCAATTTTAACAATATTAGCTGCTTTACACAGTTAATATACATTTGATCAGAGTTTAGCTGATGTTTGGTTAGCTAGCCGCTAGCTATTGTCGTTTATCAAGTGTGGTGGCCTGAACCAAAAGCCCCGTATGTTTACATGGGTTGAATTAAGAATAATTGTATCCATCCAGTAAAAGTTTTGGAGCTGTTATAAGACTTTTGGTCTTAAGTCCCTGCGCTGAAGCAAGATGTGAAGTTTATTTCTAGCTTTAGCAAAAAGCGCTAACACTGAAGTGAAACTTGCTTCACTATAAATAGGAATTTTGCAACAACAACAAAAACAACAACAAAAGAAAACATAAGTAATTAAAGCACTGTGTTTTGTGAACCTATGGTTTGATTTTTTTAAAATCAATTGTTCAGTTTATATATTTGGTTAGCTGTTAGCTAATCTCATTCATTGTATATTTTGTCCAGCAGAGAGCAGTTAAGCTAATATATTTATATGGACCATATAATGAATGAATATATATTTCCTCTAAAAGCTTAAATATGTAATATTTTAAATCTATTATATATACGTATATATATAATATATTGTATTTGAGATATTGTCTATGTTTAAGCAGAAATTTAGCTTGTTAGCATTTGGCGACAGCGCTAATTCTATCATTAGATACAAGGAAAAATGCTGACAGCCTCCTTGTTGGAATAGCTTTTTTTAATGTTACCATTTCAGTGACTTTGTATCGTCATTAAAATGACTGGTGGTTTCAGTGGAAAATGGAAATTCACCTGCTGCCTTGAAAATGCAAGTGAAGCAGGAACACTCAAAAGAAAATTAAGAAATTAACTAACAAAGTGAGTTTATCTTTCACAAATTAACCTTTTAATTCAGGATCTAAAGCTTTGACTTGAAGATTATCAATTAGTTAACATAGATGGAGCTTGAATATTAGAGAACGATTTGGATGAACAAAAAATAATTAGTCAGAATTAACTAATTGTCAATAAATATTAAAAATTTCAAACTTGATTCCTCTGTCTTTGAGCTACTGAATGTAGATCATTTGCAGAAAAAATGATCAATGAAAATTTACCCAAATGAAAGCATCGAAATACTTGGACGGATTTAATTGCTTCAATTCAGTCGGCGTGTTTTGTGAGTGTCGAGCTTCCCACTTTCCACGCGTCTCTCTTTTCCGCGGCCGTTTGGCACCGACGCGCTGGTGATGAGACTGGTGAGAAGCGCCCGGCTGGTACGGACCCGTCTCCTTCTGCTCTTCTTTTCATTGGTCAGAATCCGCTCGCTCGTGACATCACATCCAGCCGACTCGCTGCAAAGCGCGCAGATGATGTTGGACACCTCCAAGGACGCACAGGCGTTTTGCGCTTTACGCACGACCGCTCGCGGAGAGCCTCCCCGCACGCAAAGGTAAAAAAAAAAAAAAATCGGACTTGGATCCCGATGCCTCGGGATCGGCAGAGTGTGCGTGTTGAGAAGCGGCACTGCGGCCGAGCTCGGATTTGTTCGACACCGGGGCTGGAAATGGACCGTGCGTAAGGCTACGTGCGTTTTGGGAGCGGAGCTGTCACTCAATCCCCCCCACCTGTTGCCAGGTGGGTCTTGGCCCTTTTTTTCCCCCACTCCTGGACATCTACTATGACATTAGGTCTGGAAGGTCTTGTGGATATGGAGGATATCGTTATCGACGTGGTGGGGGAAGGACTGAGGGACGGCGGAGAGGAGCAACTCTCGCTTTCAGAGGAGTCTCGGAGCGAGCCGGAACGCAGCGCGGAGTCTTCCAGCAGCCAGACGGAAGACCCGGCGTGTCCAACTCCGGCTAAAACCAAGTCCCCCACGTCCGTCAAGCCTCCGTACTCGTACATCGCGCTGATAACTATGGCCATACTGCAGAGCCCGAAGAAACGCCTCACGCTCAGCGAGATATGCGACTTCATCAGCCACCGCTTCGTCTACTACCGGGAGAAATTCCCGGCCTGGCAGAACTCGATCCGACACAACCTGTCGCTGAACGACTGCTTCGTCAAGATGCCCAGAGAGCCCGGGAACCCGGGCAAAGGGAACTACTGGACGCTGGACCCCAACTCCTCCGACATGTTTGAGAACGGGAGCTTCCTGCGGCGGAGGAAGCGCTTCAAGCGGCAGCATTTTCGCTTTGACCCGCTGAAGGAGCAGCACCTGGAGCCGAGCGGGCTGCACTGCTTTACGCACGGCGCGTACGGCCTCGGCGCGGCGGCGCTGCAGCTGCCCGGCCTGGAGATCTACCCCTTCCTGCACCACCACCACAGCCCGCCTCCGTGCGGCCCCGCCGCCATCCCACCTGTGAGCAGCATCCTGCCGGCTCTGTCCACCTTCTTCTCTCGCAGTGCCCTCACGGCCAAGGCCTTCCTGCAGTCACAGGCGGGACTGGACGCCTTCTCCCCGGCGCAGTGCGCCGCGTATTCCCCTCCTCTGACCTCCGGCGCTCACTACGCGGGCCCCGGCCTCTTCCGCCCGGCAGCCTCCCCGCAGCTCCTCGGTTTGCACCAGGAGTACCAGAAACTACAGACTCAGCGGAGCGGCGCGGAGCTAGACAAACACATCAACGCTAATAACGAATAATCGCCCCAAAACCAGACTTTGACCATGTGTTTTCTCAGGTAACAGAGACTTAAAAAAAACAACAAAAAAAAACAGAACAAAACAACAACAACAACAAAAAAAAAAGCAATATCACAATTGCTGCAGTGCGAAATTGATGAAAACTCCTCCTGCTTTACGGCAAACCTCTCAGCAGGCTCTCTTTTTTATTTCTGATCATGACTTATCTTCGTTTGTTTTAATATTTAAATGGCAAATTTCCTAAACTTTTTTTCTCTGGAAAAATAAAAGCTGGAGCTTTAACCTGGACTTAACTCGTATTTATGTTCAGATTTAGTTTTAGATTTATTTTATCTGAGGTTCTTTTTGAAACAAGATATTTCCTCCTACTATTTTTTGCTTGTAGTAACAGCTTTTGCAATTGTTATTTTTATAAAATCGACGTAATCTAATAATAATAATAATAATAATAATACTAATAATCAAGCTCTTTGGTAAGGTGCTGAAGAGGTTTTGAAACTGTAAAAATAAAATAAAAATAATAATAGAAGGAAAATAGTATAATAATAGGACTGGTCATGCCAGGCCTTAAAAGTTTTTAAAAAATGTAAAAAAAAAAAAGAAAAAAAAAAGAAGTAAAAAATAAGTCAAAGCAGAATATGCATTAGACTCAGAAATGTATTTAGTCAGGTGTTCATAACATGACGGTAAACAATTCAAAAACATACAGATAAAATAATATGTTAGCAATTTTTGCAGAAAGACCAGTCGCTCCTACCTGCAGCTCAATCAGGCTCTGAATCTAAGACAAGATAACTTCATTAATTCAGTGTAGAAAAGTCAGTTATGCAAAAATTTCTGATCGAAAAATTAAGTCTGTCCAAAACTATCTTCTTATACAATATTGAAAGCAGAGATAGTAAAATGCAAACAAAAATACTTACAAAACAACAATGTGAAATGTCCTTTTTGTGTTCGACGTGATTTATTTTCCACCGCCGTGGACAAAGACACCTGCAGTCGATGCTAAATTGTTGTGTCTCATGATATGGACACACACACACACACACACACACACACACATATATAGTCCTGCTGGAAAATCACTGCTTTTTGCACCTTTCTTACCAACATTCTAATTAAAAAGGGGCATTTTTAAAGGAATATTTCACAAATGCATATAGATGTGAATGACAGTAACGTTAAGCATGAAAGATTAGCTTTTGTTTTGAATTAAGAATAAATTCAAAATATATAAACAAAATACCAACCCGTGGGATTGTATTGGAAAACTTATTATTATTATTATTGTTGCTGTTATAATTATTATTATCCGTCATGTTCCAAGCTTCTTTTTTTTCCCTTTAATTTGTGAAACAATCCAAAGAGGATGAATAGAAAACTCAAATCCTGACCTGTTAAACCTCCTGAGTTAATCAGAGGACACACGACTCAGCCTTCCGCTCGTTTCGGGCCTCTGATTGATTTATTATTCTTTTCAGTTTCACTTAATTCCACGGCTTACGGAGACATAATTTTAGGATGTAGAGCAGAGCTGGATTTACTTTCATTTCATTTCATTTCAGGATGGATCTCATCGAATCTTTGCACCTTCAGCGGCTTTCAGTTTAGTCAAAGCCTGCAAAGGATCACGTCGTTTTGTTTTGGTATCATTGCTGTAAGTGATTTTGTAATATTTATGCTCGTCGTCTGAAGCGGTCCGTATTCAACCGGCAGATTCACCTTTGACCTCTCAGATTTGACCTTTGCTCCTCACTCTCCAGTGTGGGATTCATGCAGGGTGGAAACGACATTAAGTCAGTTTGACTCTCGAACGGCAGGATGTTTGAAGTGCATCGACGTGAACGTCAGGGCGCAGATGTGGGAGCAATCCGCCAAGAGCAGCAAAAAAAAAAAAAAAAAAAAAAAAAATCGAACTGGCACGATGCTTTACTGACGTTTTGAAACAGCTACAGTTTCAGAACCCATCAAAGTTTCCCTCTTATCGCACACTTTAGAGCTCTTTCCAGAAGAGGTCAGAGAAAGATGGCTGGCCGACCTGTCCTCCCCCTGCCCCCACTTGTTGCTGTGCGCTGTCAACCTGCTGGCTGTTGTTGGACTTTTCCGCTGCGCGAAAGCGAGACAGAAGTCATTTGTGTGGAAATATTTCCACACACACTCCTGGTGTGGAGACTAAAGTAGCTGCTCTCATTAAGCTAACATTTTTTATTTAAAATGAAAAATAAAGAACAAGAGCAGAATGGTAAAAGTAAAGAAAAATGACAATATTTTTGCACTATAATAATTACAAACTACTCAATTTAGCAGGTGCTTAAAGTGTGTATCTCAAAATCAAAATAGCAAAAAATAAAATAAAATAAAATAACGACCATAGAAAACAAATACAATCATCACTTTATTGTCATATTTTAGCAGCAATTTCTGATAACTCTATGCGGAATTGACAGTGGCATCCCCACCCTCCCACACGTGCTGCTTTGCGCTGCTGACCGGCAGTGTGCAGCAAAAAAAAGGGATGGGTGACGGGGGGGGGGGGGGCTTATAATTATCTTTTAATAGTTGTGTAAATCGTGTTTCCATTCAATTCAAGTGTTATTTTAGTTATCAGGCTTTTCTTCTGTAGAGGAAAAAGAAAACAAAAGATCAATTTTGTGCAGAGCAGCTGATTGGCTGCAGAACAGGAGATAGGGTCATTTTTTTTACTGGAGGGGCGGGGAGGGGTTAGTCGGTGCACCTGATAAAATAAGCAATTCTGAAGGCTTGTGTGTGTGGGTGTGCGTGTAGCTATGACCGCACATCAGTTTTCCATCCCTGCTCTTTTCCTTCTGTACATCATTAAGTGTTTAAAGGCTTTATTGAGTCTTTTCCTCTAGTAGAAGTCAAATAAAATCTCCGTTTTAATAATCAGCGACATATTTTTTCCCCCCTCTCTCTTTGGTCTCCTGTGAGGTCTTTTGCCCTCAAGAGTCAAATTTAACGCCGTCTGCAGAACCGCTCAGATTGGCAACAAAGCGCTGAAGTTTCACACTCAACATCCCGCCTCGGAGAGCCCGGATGTCGGTCACGTTATGCGCGAGAGAGCGATGATTCGTGGGAACGAACGCGCACACGGTTGTCTCTCTCCGGCCGCGCTCGCGACGCAACGCGGCGTTTTCGGCTCGCGCAGGCAGGAAAAAAAAGCGAGTGGATTCAGTCAGAAGTCCATTCATGCCTGACAGCGAGAGGCAGCACCAGCCAAGCCAAACAGGCAAGATAAACGTTTGGGTGGAGGCGCGCCCCGCCTCGCGCGCCTCCACCAGGGCGCGAGCCCACGAGAGAAAGGTTCATTCTGGGACGAGTTCAGAGCGCGTGCTGCTGGAAACGCTTCTGAAGCTAATCCGTATAATGCAATAATTTGGTGTGATTTTTTTTTCATAAGAGGTTCAGTGTGTTCAGTGTGTTGAGATTTTTTTTCCCACGTAGCCTAATTGCCTAACTGGACCGAAAGGACACCACGTCTCGTGGGGTTTGTTACTCGTGGCTGTGGATGGCTTTTCATTAATGTAACACTGCGTGGGTCAGTCTATGCATCCCACACTGTTCAAAACTCCCTGAGAAGAATTTTGTGTAAAAATATAGTCTTACAGTATTAGCAAAAAATTTTCCTTTAAATATGCAAAATATTGTAAGTTTTTCAACACAATTTTAAAGCACAGACTTAATAAAAAACACATAAAAAAACTCACTGTGAGTTATAGCCTATTTCTCATTTTGTAGCTCTTTTTAGAGTAACACTCGCATAACAAGCTAATACTGACTGGCTAATAGGTTTGACTAATAGCTACGGTAGACCCTGCAGAATATCATGGAGCTTTAAAACAGCTTTACCTTAACTAAAATGAAAATATCTACAAATTAATCTTGTAAGCGTTTCTCATAGTCTTCCTTCCTCCCGCTAGCTGTGTGTAGCAACAGGTGCGGGATAACTTGGTTTACTTTGACATCGGAAATCGTCTCATTATTTAGTCCAAGCTAAATAATGACACGCTGATAGCATGACGAAGATCTTGAGTAAAAGTAACATTGGTTTCACTGTATTTATGTCGTTTTCTTTAAGGGGGGACGGTAAACAAAATCAAATAACGAGCTAACTAGCTGGTTAGGCTATCTGCGATAACTAGCCTGTTGTCCGATGCTTGTAGCTCACCTACTGTAGTGATGTTGGTGTTCCCACCATCTTTAGTGACCAGAACTATTGAACTCTTGGACTGAATTAAACTGATATGAACTATTGGAGTAGGTGGGAGGGCTTATTTATTTCTTCCATGATTCCGTACAAAAGACAGAAAATTCTGTTGCTTTTTGAAAATGTTACCTTTTTGAAAATTTGGACCACCATTGTACCGGTAACCAGCCAAAGACACTCTGTATAGTCAAGTTAAGTTTATTTGTTTTGCACATTTCAGCAACAAGGCAATTCAAAGTACTGTACACCGTAAAAAACATCATGCAGTCACCAAATGTGAAACAATTAAAAGTCTTACATTGTGTCAAGTGGTGTCATCTAAATCATCAATTCACATAAAATATAGTGATCATTGTTCCAGTTACTATTAATCAAAGGTCTAAACAGGTGGGTTGTAGCCTTGGTTTATAAGAACTCAGTGTTTCGACAGTTTTGCAGTTTTCTGGAAGTTTGTTCCAGATTTGTGGTGCATAGAATGGCTGCTTCTCCATGTTTGGTTCTGGTTGTGAGGATGCAGAGCAGAAGCAGAGCATTCATCCATCCATTGTTTATACCCAGTCATCCTCACAGAGTTCAGTGAGTGTGTGCAGGTGTGTGTGCGTGTGTGTGTGTGTGTGTGTGTGTGTGCGTGTGTGTGTGTGTGTGTTTGGTGCCTATCTCTGAGACCAATTGAACTAACAGTCATGCTTTAGGACTGTGGGAGGAAGGTGGAGTAAAATCCCCAGACAGGGATTCGAACCCAGGACGTTCTTCTTGTTGACGGTTACAGTGCTACCAACTGCTCCACTGTGCAGAACCACATTTAAGGACATTATTAATGAACGTCGGCTGCTCCATTAGTCTGCACATCGTCGCTAAAAATGGTTGGCTACTCGAAGGTGGTAGAAGTCATATGCCGTGCTAACGATAGCAATTGTCTGGTTTCTGTTGATGTTGTTGTTCAGCTCTCATTAGCAAACCTCACACCTTCCTCCGCAAACATAGCAAAGCTGACGTTTTCTCCCCTCTCACTTTAATGGCTGACTTCCACGGGCCCCACTCGCTTGTTGGCGTTTGCTTTTCCTGGCAGAACCAGGTCCACGCTGCCCTGCTTTGGGGAGTAATTCAATTATAAATCTTCCACCCTTCTCTTGCAGCCTCCCCGCCCCACTCCTCCTTCCTTCTTTCTTCTCGCAGGTCCACACGTTCCCCTGCCAAGCCCAGTAAAACCCGCTGCTCCGCTGGCACACCCCTCTTCGGTCTCGTGCCCAGCGTTTTATTACGCTCGGGGTGGCGAGGTACAGCGCGGCGTGTTTTTTTGGAAAAGGGACCCCCTCTCGAGACTCTGTGCCAACAGATGACAGTGACATATAGCAGGAAAGCCACCCAGAAGGAGAATGATCTCACACCTCAGCCACGCGCTGGCTGGGAGTGGGAGAAAGTAGAAAGGGTGGGGGGGCGTGGGGACGGGAGTACAGCTGGGGGTAGAGGGAACAATAAAACAGATTAAGAGAAGTAATCATTACTGGAGTAATTTTTTTTTTTTTTAAAGCCTCAAAAGTGCAAAAACAAGTCTTCAGACTTGATTGTTTCTCTTTATTACTTCTGAATATGCTAAACACGTTTTGAAATGAGCTAAAAGATTTTGAACAACTTTAAAATATTCTGTGAGTTGTACAGTCATCTTAAAAACAACACACAGGCTCTCATATTGCAACCACTGGCACTATCTGATGAGTTTTAAATTACCCCTGCAGCATTTTGAAGCAATAAAATAGGATTTCATTGAAAGAAATTTGACTTTGGAATTTAGCGACTTGAAATTGGGCCTGTGTTTCTTTAAGAAGCTCCTGCTCTTAAAGAAACACAGAAGAAGACTTCAGGAAGTCATGACAATATGGCTCCTCTCTTAATCCTTTAACAATGGTTTTACCAGCGTTGCATTGAGAAGCACACACAGTTCCACCAGGTGTTTGCTAGTCAATGCTGGCTAGTCTGAAGGAGACTCTGTGAGGCGGAAACTGAGAAGCTGCAGCTCTAAGGAGGAGCTTCGTCCTTGAAGGCGGAGCTAGGTCCCACCCACATGTTTTGCACAGCTGAATGGTTGCCATGGAGATGAAAGGATTTCTCAAACATGCGTGAACTACTTTATAGCAAACAGCATGAAAACTTCTATCAAATTACACATTTTTTAAACTTACTTATGCACATCTGGAGTAAAATAAAACATGAAAACTGTGGGACTTCTTTGGCGTGTCTTGTCGTGGAGTAGTTGACCAAATCAAAGAAACATTGAAATCAGAATACCGCTGAAGCATTACTGACTGCGAGAAAGCCAGATTAAAACTGCCTTTGCACTCATTTTAGTGAACTATTGAATTTATCAACATAATTATAGCGAAATTGTAAAAACTAACATACAGCTGGCTAAGAACATTGGAGTGTTGTCTCTTGCACGCCACTGTGAGATGAGGCCCACCTATCGCCTGTCTGAAGTTTATGAACACCCATCATGAGCAGAAAGGGTTTTTTATGGATGCATATGAAACAATCCTTTTCCAGGATGGAATGACATGCACATGGGCCAAATACATACATATACACTCATAAAGCAGATTGTAGCTCCTCATAGAGGTGACACATTGCATTACCATTTATATATCTACTTGCATTAAAATGTAGTTTATTGTCCTTTACTGAGTTGCACATTGACTGTACAGCTAAGGACATGTTCAGACACTGCAGTCTGAATTGACCCTAATCCGATTTTTCGTGTTTTTTTTTTTCTGTTGTATCTATTCATGACAATCCGAACATCACAGATTGAATTTTTACAAATGCAACCCAGACCACTAGGACCTATTGTCCTAAATCTGATATGTATCTGACCTTTTCAAATGTGACCTGAGTCTGCACAGCCAGGTCGAATTCATCCGACCTGTACGTCATTGATACCTTTTTGGCAAGAAACCAGCTTTTCGGCAGAGCAGTGCTTTCAAAATTTGATTGTTGCCCGCTTTAGGTTCACAAAAAGGAAATCCTACAACCACTGAAATCTAATCATACTCCATTTTTGTTTATTTTTTTCTTTTTGAAGATGGAAGTTGAACTTGTGTCTTCTACAGAGGTTTTTGTGTTGCTTCCGTCGGTGGTTCTTGGTGCAGCGCCACCACAGGTGAGGAGGTGAACTGGTTTTTCAAAGGCTTTGGTTTGAAAGCAAACTGCACCAGTTGAAAATATAACAAATATAATTTTGTACCCAATTAAACCGATTCTACCAGACTATCAGGTGTGAAAACACCCTTAGTCCACCCAGAAAACACCCCTTTGTGTCCAAGTTGAATCTTTCTGAACTAAACTGTTCCCCTCCGATGCTGGAGCTCCAGAGTCTCTGGCCACAGTTTTACATCACTGTCCGAAAACAACGCAGAAACCAATATTTTCTTTGTTTTCTGGAACGCCATAGGAACCGTTACATACGATGAAGGCAGGTCTTCTCCGAGTGGCATTGGTGCAATGCAAAGTGGATGACTCAAGGAAGAAGGGCAACCCCCTCCAAAATCATGGTTTTCCAGCTAAATGGCTAAAACTTTAATTCACATCAAAGCTGCATTTAAAATAAAGTGTAAATCAAAGTCGATTCAATTCTCCCATGAAGAGTGGCTAAATATCTGTCCATAGTTACGCCAGACTTATGTTGATGGCTAAGCAGCTGCCACCTGCTACGAGACATTAAGCCAAATATTAGTGGGGGCGTGTGTGTATATATTCCAGTTTGTATGTATAATTTGGACCCTCCGTGGATTAGAGCAGATCCGCCATAATTTCAAACCTGGGCACCTAATTCCTGTTTTTTAAACAGCATTGAGGAAATGTTTCTGCATCACCATTTAACTCTAGGAACTGTGAAAATGGAAACTTCTGATTTGAAAATTGGGTTGTTTCCCTTTAAGACGTGAGATATTTAAAATGTAGTGGATTTTGCCCAGAAGTGAAGCAGCCTGATCCTTCATAGCAGGTATAAAAGTCTGTTTTGATGAGGGAACTGTATGGTTTTTTGCACAAAGCAATGCTGAAATCCCTAAAAATGTTGACAGTGCAGGGCCAGAACGGTGAGCATGGTGGTTTTATTCATAGGAAATGAATAAAGCCAATGAAAACGAATGAGAAAAACACGGGTGCGTCTGGAATATGGCAGAAACAGGATTACGTGTCTATAGTAGAGATACGGGTTGCTGGGTCCTACAGCCAAATTAGCACCAAATACAACGAAAAATTGTTGAACCCTCTCTCTCAGAAAAGAAAAAAAAAAAATAAATCCGTTTTTCAGCTTTCCGACTTGCCAGCTGTGCCTTTGAAGGATGGCTCTCCTCCAAATATCCCTCCTCAATGAGTTTTTGAGTGGAAGCACAGACTTGCTTAAATGTCAGTGTGCGGTATGCACTGCAGGTAGAAGTTCTCCAACCACCAGGATGCGAAGAAAAAAAAAAAAGTAGCTCAAACACAGCAAGTGTGTGACATCACCCGGAGCAGCCCCCGAACCGCTTATTGCTCCAAATGAGAGCCATTAGCCGCACAAACAAAGGCTTCGGATTCGATGGTGCTCAATGAAAAAAGCTGGAGCAGGAAACACAATTAACTCCGGGGCCAAACTGTGTCAGAAGTCGTCAAGACTTTCAGTTGGGAGCGAGGCTCTGGTTACAAGTTGCTCAAACCGGAGGGCCTTGGCGATTGGCGCAGGAGCCTGATGAGAGTCGGTAACCTCAACCCGGCTCTGGCCCGAACGCCTCGTCTGATCTCCGAGGAAGACAAAGTGGTCTGCCTTTCCCTGCACCTCTCCCGCCTCTGTCTGCACTTTCTCCCCTTACTTCTTCTTCTTCTTCTTCTTCTTCTCCTTCTTCTTCTTCTTCTTCCCTCCCTCGCTCCTTCCACCACCACCACCACAGCAACGTCTGCAGTGGCATATTACTACTTGGAAGCGGATTTTTTAAAAGGGAGTAGAGACGAGGGGTGCCAGAATGGGAAAAACATGGATTGGCTCAAGGGAAGCAGATTAAGCGTGCGTGCCAAACCTCACGCTTTGCAAGAAACTAGAAAATGACCCCTTCTCTTTCTCCTTTTCTTTTTCTTCTTTAAAAATTTTATTATTATACTAATGCTCTGAGTTAAAGACCAACCGCATCGTGAAAGGGGAAGTAAAAAAAAGAAAGTCTGAAAATTCCAGGATTGTCACCTCATCGTCCAAGATTGGAGTGACTTTATGGTGCAAGGTGCTGGAGATCTGTCAGCATCCAGGCTGCAGGTCCAACATCCTGCGACAGCGACACAAATCCGCTAATTCAGGCTTTTGTGTCTGCTAATGGATGTTATGCCGCTTCATGTAGATGTGATATGATAGGATTGATTACGCCGAAGAAGTTTTTTTTTCTTCTTCTTCTTTTTTTCACTTTTTAGCACCGCCCTGCCACCCAAACCGTCAACCGTCGAGCCCCGCTCATCATCCCATGCCGCCTCTGTTGGTGGTCCCTGGTGTTGTAAGCTATATTTTCCCCCCTTCCTCTCTCCCTTTTTTTTCGCTTCTCTCCCTTGCTTTTTTTCTTCTTTTTTTTTTATAGAGCTAACACAAAATTGTTCCTAATTCGCTGCTGCTAGAGGGGGGTAATTTGCGGCTTTTGGCTGAGTGTTGCAAGCCCCAAATTTGAAAAAGCTGCCGAGCTTGAAGGCGCTCTGTGAGGCGCAGTAGGAGCAGCATGCATGCATGCAGGGAGAGGGGCCTTAATTCATTCATCTGACTGCGGAGGAAAAAACACAAAAACACGATAAGCCTCTAAAGGCTGAGGCCTGCGATGCAATAATAACTGGTGGTGGGCAGACTGAGCCAAAGCCACCAATAATTATGGCTCTTTTAATGAAATGATGGAGATAATGCGCCGCTCTCTTGAAGTCAATTGGATCCCAGTTTAGCCTATAAAGACGCCGCGTTTGGATCCGACTTCATGTCGGATCAAATGAGTTCGTTTTTACTCATGTTTCTGAGTCTGTCTGGGAATTTGCTCGGAGGAAAAGTAGCGTTGAACCGATCTGATGATATCGGTATGTCCCGATATTAATAAAAAAAAAATTCTAGATCCGGTATCAGTGACACTTTTCCTACTCCGTAAGAGCAGATCTATTCAGTCTAGTTCTGCTTTGTGGTCTGAGACTTCATGAGTTTTTTTTTATTATTATATTTATCACTCCTAATTGGCCTTTGTGAACCATTTGAGAGAAAGTTTGTTGCAGTTTACATTTTTTTACCAAAGTAGTCAACTTATTGTTTTTGTCAGTTTGTTTCTTCATTATTAATTTTATATTGGCTGTCGTACATCTAATTCCACTGACAGGACAAATTAAAGTTGTGTTGTTTTTATATATTTGACCAAGATGGTGAAAATATTGGTCTGATGCTAAACATCAGATATCGGTACTGGAAGTGAAAAAAGTGGATCGGTGCATTCCTAGAGAAAAAGGCATCTGGATTCACTGCTGAACAAATATAAAAGCCAGGACAGATGAATTCTCCACTATAAGTTAACTCTTTGTGGAACCATATTTTGCTGCAATCATGTGTTCAAGACACAAATATCCTCACACCATGATACTGCCACCACTTTGTTTCACACTGTAGATGGTTCATTCAGGTTAGGTGTTGTGTCAGATTCATGAAAAGTTGTGCATAATTGTAAAATGGAAGGAAAACTATGAGATCAGCTTTGCACATAGAGACTTTTTAAAGTTAATTTTTTTCTTCAAGTTTTCAAGTTTTGCCACAGTTGGACTGACGTCCATCCATCTTCCCATCGCCTGACAGACGTTCCTCGTCTTGATGGTGGGGGGAGCAATTCCCCATATCATGGCGCGGCCTCCACCATAAATCAAAGCAATCCTTAATGATGATTTAATTTACGAGTGGAGCTCTTTAATTCTTATATTTATGAACTAATCTGTAAAATTTGCTTAGAAAACATTTCCACCAGAGTCTCATTTTTAAAATGTTTCCATGTTTTAAAGACGAAACAGCTCCTAAAAGGAATTGAACAGCAAAAGAGAGTGAGTTAGTATGAAAATATTAGAGTGGATCCCTGTGAGAACATCGATAACTTTATATTTTAATTGTTGAAACACCAGAAACACTTTAATAAATATTAATACACAGTGGAAACTGTTTTGGCTCTACTGTGGAAGTTAAAAAGCAAACTGGTGATTAGGATCGTAAAGAGTTCAAAAAATTTATTATTATTATTTGTAGTAGCAGTGCACCAGATTGGTCGTTGGTGTTTTGGAAAAAGTTTTGTTTTCACAAACACATTATCTACGTTTCCATTGACTTGCTCAATTTGACATTTTGAAAATAAATTTGTTTAATGGAAATGCACCAATTTTGAGGGAAAAAAAAGATAGAATGTCTAAAAATAAGTTCATCATCACTTATTTAGCCAAACTGCAATAAAAACACTTTTTTCCCCCCACATCTCACAAGTCACGTGATCCGACAACCGGAGGTTGCCGCTGGCGCAAACCACGAAGGTGACAGGAAGTGGCAGGACCGTAGTGGCGCAGCACGTTTTTAAATTGTGTTTCTTATTTCACGGAAGTATGAAATTAACCCGTCACTTTAATAAGTATTGAAACAACAATTTCAATTTTCTTCCACTTCACTTTCTGCCCTCTTGTTAGTCACATAAAGAAGAACAAAGAGGAGGTGAGGGGTTTTTTTCCTCCGTTATTTCGACAAACAGGTCCGTCCCCTCCTTGGTGGCCCGCTCTCTCCTCGGTGGTGGAAACCCACATGGATGTTTCACCCCACATTTTTTTTTTATTTTATCCCACACGCTCTTTCATTTCCACAACAGCGCGTCATTACCCGAGTGTTTAAACACTTAGGAACAGTTTAAGAAGGAGGAGCGAGAAAACACTCCCGAGCAATGAACAGCTCCACATTAACTGTGTATCACTCGGGGGAGCAGTAAAAGCTGCCCTGAGAGTGAAATGAAGTCAATAAATAAACGTGGCTGCTGTCAGACGTCTGGAACAGCTTGAGAGAGTTTCAGCAGCCAGGGCAGCCGTAGCATCGAGGCCATAAGTTTGGAAGAATTAGCAGCAACAACTCGCTGAGGAGGCTTTGACTAATGAGGCCGGGTTTTGCGCCGTGATAAATTCAAAAACAAGAGGAATGTTTGATCTGCACTGAACCACAGTTTGTTGAAAGTCACAACGCTCGCTCGGCTCCCCTCACAACAGATTAAGTTTATTATTTTTACGTTGATCCCACATGAGCTATGTCTGACAAAGATGCTACTCCCGCATGGGCCTCCTCTCACAAGCAGTCCATCAGACTGACAACAAACGCTGCGCCGTGCAAAGGAATGCCAGCAGGTATTAATTATGGGCTATTACGATTACTCACGTTTAAATGGAGCATTGTAGTTTGTAAACGTGATGGCTACGTTTTAGATTTAGCCACTTTATTCTGAACACAAAAGCTAGTTGGCTTAGTTAGCAATTAGCTATTCTCATCCGTCATTTGTGGTACCTGGCAGAGAGCAGTGAGGCTAATAAGTTTATATGGGTTCAGAAAAACTGTCATCACACTTGTGGTTTGAGAAAGTTCTGTGCCGAAGTAAGAATTTAAGTTTGTATCCAGCTTTAAATAGCTTAGCCGCCGAACCAAATGTTAACGTCAAGCTTAGCTAGCAAGGGAAAGGTTGACATTCCACTGTTCGTGGAGTTAAAACGTTTATAACAAATCAAATAATTCAACGTAGACGTTAAGTTCTAACCACACGCCCAGCCGTATTATGCCAACAAATACAAATTTTGGGTTGGGATGAAAGTGAAACGTTGGTTCAGTTAGCCATTGACTCATTCATCCTGTGGAGCAGGAAGGCGGCCATGTTTATGTGGATCTATCAACTCGGTGAAAATTATGACAACGGATAAGATTTATTGATGGGAACATTTCTTTGCCTGAGCGGCAATATAAGTTGGTGTCCACCTTGAGCTAGCTTAGTGACCGCGCTAATGCTAGGTGAAGCTTATTTTTGCAACTCCTCTTAGTTTGTGACTGTCAGCCTGTGTTCCACCTTTTGAGAGTACATTTAAAAATTAAGATGATTTTTTTTGTCTGAAAATGTAAGAATCAATGCAAAATCCAGTTTATAAGGTGTAGATTATATACGTATTTTGCACTTTAACCAGTATGTAGCACAACAATTAGAACTTGACTAATGTATCATATTGATAAATAATAACAGCTGAGTTGGGTAACTACATTTTTAAAAATGGTTTCTGCTTACACTGAAAAGAAAATGGTGTTCCAATTTTAAAAAATGTAATTAAATTAAATTTGTCAAATTTAATTTATTTGTGCTTGCTTAACATGACAACTTCATAAACTATTTATTTACTTTGACAAACCTCATTTGATTATTGTAACAACTCAGTTTTTAAAACCTGTTGGATCACCTGTTTGTCATTGTTTTTGTCAGTGTAGAGACACTGATTAAAAGAGATAACATTTTGCTGGTCAGATTTTTACACTACGCCTGCTCAGGATTAAAATAGTTGGAGAACCAGCATCTGCTGCGAGGGAGAAATATGGAACAAAAGGACGGAGTAGCGGCCGGACGGCTGTTTTTCCAAGTTAAAGCGATTGATCAGAGAGAGTCCGAAGGACCGGGCAAGTGGGTGGGCGGGAGAACACGGGTCAGAGGAAGCTGCAGGTGTGAGGAAGGGAAAACATAATCACATCTCAAGTCAAACAAATGCGTCTCCCCTGAAGGAGATGGATGGTGGGGGGGAAGAGAAGCATTCCGATCCAGGCAGGAGATTCCCATCGTTCAGCTTTGTGGTTCTCCTCGTTCTCAGGAGCAGAGCGCCTTGCTGCTACTGCTGCTGCTGCTGCGAGGCCAAACATCTGGACGGCGAGAGGGAAAGGAAGTAACAAAGAGGAGCAGAGAAGACGAGAGTGAAAAAAGGAGGGATGAGGTGAGGTCAGGAGGAAGAAAGCAGCCATGTTTATCTTGGAGACTGTCGTGGAGGAGGGAGCCGGTGTCGCTGGACGAGAGTTGACGCTCACCGCTTTGTCTACATTAGAGATGGGTGGAGCAGCCAAAGATCATACTCAAGTAAGAGTAGCTCTACTTCAACATATTTTTACTCGAGTAAAAGTAAGAAGTAGCCGTCAAAGAAATTAGTTGGAGTAAAAAAGTATTTGGCTAAAAAGAATAAAGTACTGAGTAACCAATCAAAGCATCAATCATTCGATAGTTAAAAACTACATCATCAGATGGAGCAAAATATAGTTATGTGGAAAATTTGGTATCTTAAAGACCAAAAGGAAAATTATTATTATTTTTTTATTTTTTTGAAAATGACTTAGGCTATTATTTTAGGAAGGTGACTTTGTTCTTCCTTTGGTGAAGTTACTCACTGTATCCATCCAGAAACTTTACTTGTGTGAGAGTAGCGATGCTTCATAATGTTTCATATTATTCAAATAAAAGTTAGAGATTCTCCTAAAATGCCTCTTTTTTTTTTTTTCAAATCGTTACTCAAGTATCTATAACCAGTTACTGCTCAACTCGCAGTCGTCGCCTCGTTCCAGTATGTTATTTTTTCTTTCTAATCCTTCAGATAACAATTAAACCTCCCAACCCCCACCCACCTCCACCAGAGACCAGAGTCCCCCTCCCACCGCCCACTGACAGGCTACGATTTATTTTTGCTCTCTTGTTTTCCTCACTCTTGTTGTTTCCCCCAGGAGTCCCGTAAAAACCCGGCCAACTCCTGTTTGCTCTGCAATTCATGGGATAAGCTGGAGCTCATAAAAAAAAAAAAAAAAAAAAAAAAAAAGCTCAGAGGGCACACGGAGGTCCTGCGCTCTGTAAAAAAGACTTGGTAGCAGCAGAGAGGTTGGAGTACACACACACACACACACCCCTATTCGTCCTACACCTTAAAAGCATTTGATCCCTGTAGAGGACACGCTCAGTGTATTTCCCTCCCTCCGGTGTTTTCTGTGACGGGAGTGTGAGCTTGTAATAAAAAGAAAAACGGAGAGAGAGAGGAGAATAAAACCCACACATGACAGGTGCCCAAAATCAGAGAAAAGTTAATGATGTGATATTTTTATGCTGCTCACTTTTATTTTATTTTTTCTGCTTGGTGTCGTAACCCTTTCTGTGAAAGAGTCTGTGTTTAAGTCTGAAAGCACAATTGCAAATGAAGAACACCACATTTTATTACGTTGCGGTGTCACAAAAAAAAAAAAAACATGCTGATGTGGCGTATTAAACCGTTTCATACATCATAGCGCAAATTATGTTAACTCTAAAACTTTTGATCTATTAATTAAAAAAGAAACTCGTTTAATCTTGCCTGGTTTAATCCTGGAGCAGGACTACACTGCAAAAACACAAAAATCTGACTAAGTAATTTCGGTGTAGCTTCTGGTGAAAAGTACTAGTTTCACTGGCAGATGACTTCACTTATGACAAGACATTGTTCCCGTTTCAAAAGTTAAATAATCTGCCAGTGGATTTAGTAGTTTTTCACCAATATTAAGAAATTGTTAACTTAAAACAAACTCCCATATCTTGATGAAAAGTTACTTGTAAGTTAGTAAGTCGTACACGGTGTGAGAAGTCCTCTATGCCTAATAGCTGGTTGGTGAAAATAATTGCCATCAGTCATTTGACGTAACCTGTGATGTGCAGTGAATCCACATACTCTGGATAAAAAGAGGCTCTTTTTTCTTTCTCTCACTGTCTGAAGTTAAGTCAGACCAAAAAGCAAGAATTATTAAAATTATTTTTTATTTGTTAAAAGACAGAAACCTTAGCAATAAGGGATAATTGTTTTTTAAACTAAATGACTTGGGTCAAACATTTTAACAACTGTATTAAAAAAAATGTATTTTTTTTTTTTCATTTTTAGTGTTTTCCTTCTAACAAATTTATTTTGTGTTCTGTTGTACAGGATAAATGCCATAAAGTATGTGGCAGAAAATAATTTACGTCTGTGTACATCTTCTGCTTATGCAACGTTGCTCTAAAGCACTATTTTAAATTTTCTGAACGTCCTTGTGAAGAAATTTTAGGAAACGTTTGGGATCCTGCCCCTGGATGTACAAAGTCAGAGTAAACACACCGTCTCGCATTCGGTCAGCGCGTGGATTCCTTGTGAACAGTACGTGTGTGTGTGTTTTTACTGCTGATGGCACAGCGGAGAATTTATTTGAACAGATGTGAACCCCCGGTGCCACGTTGACCTCAGGTCCTGCTCGCAGCTGATCTCTCCGCCCTGGAAAAAATAACACTGGCTTTAACAGACTGACCTGTGGAAGAGAAGAAGGCTCGCAAAAAAATGGGCCGTAAGTTGAGGAACACGGCCATGTCTTCTCACCTCTGGCATAATTGAAACGCTGCGTGACCTTATCAGAGCGCACGTGCCGGGTTGTGTCCTCGTCTGCTATGAAATATCACGGCTAACCAGACTGTACTGTAAAAACCAGGAGTTATTTTCCCTTCACGTTTTGACATATGAAGCAGGATTTATGCTCTCATTGACTGGAAAATGGAGGCTCTTTACGCCGAATGCGCTGCACCTCAACGGCGACGCAGCGTGAGTTAGTGGGGTGCAAGAGGTTGAAGACAAGAGCCATAAAGGAGGAGGAAATTTATGTCACGAGCGAAAACAAGCGGGAGGTCAGAGGCAGAGCAAAGTGTGCGGGGGTCGACAGGGATGAAGAGACGGCAATGTTTGGATAGAGGACAAGGCAGAACGATGCTAATTTATACCCGGCTAATTGGAAACAGCAGAGTCCCTGCACCTGAAGCACCACTGCCAGGACGTAGCGACGTGGGAGGGTGAAGAGACACGGCGGAGGCAGGGGTCGGCGTCAAAGGCGGCCTTGTTGGCTCTGTTCCCACTTATGTTGGACCCGCAGGTCATCTCAGCAGAATTAGTGTGGATGTTAAGACATTTTCCCCAGGTCATGCTGTTGTGACACCCTCACAAACAAGCCAAACACACATTTTGCACAGGCAGAGCCAAGACCACCCTGCTCCTGATGCGGGAGGAGAATCGGCTCACTGTGTCACGGCTTTAATCCGACACCGTCTAACACACGACCTGGCTGGACTTCAGCCGTCTTAGCTTCCTGGTTAAATAAATATGACAACCTCCTTGGATAATTACAGCACCGTGACCGAGTTGAGTCATGGCATCCGTTAATTATTAGGTGGGCCACGTGAACGATGCAGGCTATAGTTTTTCATTCCAGGGCCCCGGCTGCTGGGTGCGTGCCGTCGGTCGGCCGCGCTGCAGTGAGTGATGGTGTATTCAGATGTTGGCTGTGACTGGGGTCTGGCGTTGTGTTGAAACATGAAGTAATCTTGGAATTTAGATTGGAAAAACATTGGTGTTGCTCCATATCTGCATGATCTGTTTGCACAAAGAGAGCTGTGAGTTTTTGCACCCGTTCAAGCCAGAGGTGACGCAATTCATATTAATGGATGAATGGCTGGACCGTCCATCCGTGGCTTGATGGACAGATGGACGAACATATTAATGCATGATTGAAATTGTTAGTGGATGGATGGATGGTCTGGTGGATGATCAGATAGACAGATGGATGAACGGGATGGACAGAGAGATGGGCGGGTGGACAAATGGATGGATGAACAGACTGGTACATGGATGGAAGGATGATAAAAGGACAAAAGCATGGATGGTGAATGGATGGACGGATAGATGGACAAACAGATTGGTACAGATTGGATGAATGGCAGATAAATTGAGGATAGATGGATGAATGAATGAATGACAGGACAAACGTCTGGACTGATGGACAGATGGATGTGGTCAGGGTTATGTTCAATGAGCTCATTGTTGCATTAGCTCTGCAACATTGAGCTAATGTTGCAGACTAAAACTTAGAAATGCAACAAAAGTCACGAATTGGATGTCAAATGCCAACAGACTGAGTAATCATTGAAGAATGATGTCTACCTAAATGAAGACGTTTCCAACATGACAGGTGGTGATGCAGCGGGGTGTGAGGGTGAATCAGGGAACACGGGTTGCGAATCACTGATTTATGCCTATTTTCCTAACGCAGCTGTGCAAGCTTTTGATGGAGAGAGTCATCATTACAGCGCTAAGTGACGGGCTGTCAGCACTCACCCGGAGACAGCACTCTCCTAATATCCAGGACACGCACACAGCCAAACTCCCCCAACAACCATAAGCAGGAAGTCAGACATGTGGGGAGCACATTGGTGTTGGAGAACAGGAGAACACAGCAAGGTTCAGATGTGGTGTGAGCTGGTTTGCCTCCCTTTAAAGGCGTTTCAGTTGTCTCCTTCACTCCAGGATTATTTGAAAGAGAGAAGAGTAGGGGGAGGGGGGATGAAAAAATGCTTTCTGCTTCATCACTCCTCTTGATTGACATCCTGATAGTCCGCACACAGGCATGGATGTATGTGAGCCTCTTTCCTTCGATGGCACGCTCCGACACGTTCCCACACACTCTTTCACTGTAGTGGTTTGTGCCGGGATTCGGCTTTCCCCTCTTCCTTGTATCTTTCCTGAGGATGGAGCTGTGAGTGCACATCAAAGCCACCGCAATCTGTCTGTTTCTCTCAGAATTTATCTCTCACACACTCCTCTTGCTTTGGCCCATGCCTGAACACAAACTTAAACACAATAATGTGAAAGTGTGGTGTGGAAAAGCCTTCGGCACATTCTTTGATCAGGGAAAACAAATCCCTCTCAAGAGAGGACAACAGATTCATTTTTTGACATAGATAGCCTTACATACGGTACAGTCTGTTGTTAAAATATTCGTACCTCTTGAAGGTTTTAACATTTTGTCAAGGTACAGCCACAGACTTCAATGCATTTCATTTGTACGTTATGAGACCAACACCAAAAGGAAGGAAAAGAATGCATGAATTTCAAACATTGAAATTCATCCATCCATTCATGGATGATTGGATGGGCTCTCATCCATCCATCCGTTTGTCCGTCCAAGACCTGGCTTACAGATAATTTTCTGAAGCATAATCCATACCACCAAGCCCTCCCAGTTCTGATCCAACAAATTCTGCTAATAACACGACATTTCATGCCTCACTAGTGGACACATGTTACACATATTCACATGTATATATTCTCGGGTCATGTGTAAGTAGAAGTACTCCCCAAACTGCTTTTTGCTACAGGTCAGTAACTGCAGAGTTCAGTAACCCAAAGCCACAAGTATTTAAAGGTGCACCTGCAGCTGTAATTACAGCAAAAGGTAGTTAAGAAGACACATGACACACTTTTCATATTTGGTGAACAGATTCATAAAAGGTACAGTGTTTTCCCTCCATTTCACACTTGTCACGTAAAATCCCAACCTCTAGTTGTAAAGTGACACAACGTGGCTGAGCTCAAGAGATATCAACAGTTTTGCATGGCACTGTAAAAAAAAATAGGTCTTCTGTGGCAAAGAGAGCTAGCACCCAAACTAGCCACATGTTAAGAGTTGTTTTCTTTACCACACCATCTTATGATCTGCAAACTGAGGCCACTGCCATCTCTGGAAAGAATTTAAGGCACACCGCCGCTGCACATCTTAGGCCTAAATTGTTTTTTTGCCTTCATCCTGCAAGTCATGGTTAGTGGATGTTTTTCTCCGCCTTTCTGCAGGATGCATGTTTTCAAAGAAACCAGAGGCCCATCCCTGCTCAGTGAAGGCCTTTACTCTGGTTTTAGTTGGAGACGGAGCTGGGTGTCCACTCGAGGGGGGCACCAGAGAAGGATCGACAGGGCCTGGTGGGAACCCCAGCATTCTTACAGTGGGAGGTGGACCTTGAGGCGAACCCAGTGAGAGTTTCTCTCGCTTGCATGGTGGGCGCAGTCTTTGGAAAGAATCGCCCGCACCCCCTGTTTGTTCAAGGTTTTGTGCGAGTGGAGAGTGTTTTGGGTTTGGCACCGCTTAAAAAAGATACTACAATAACAGGCTGTTGAGCAGGAGTTATTATGTGCTTGGGTGAGAGTGGGAGCTCGTGTTGCAGGGATGGAGAGTTGGCTGCTTCCCAGCATTGTTTGGGTTTGTTAGTCACCGCTTACCGTAAAGGGTTCCCTACGTCTAGCTCCTATTTAGAAACTGCTCTTGTGCGCCGTCACTTTTTAGAAGTGGTGTCATGGGTCAGCTCCACCAGCTCTCCTGGCAGAAGATGTGTCGGCACTGTGGATCCGTGAAAACAAGCGAGCGTAGCAGAAGATCAGTTCCAGGTTGACTACATGAGCGCAAGTTCGCCGTATTCTTGTGCAAGATGTTTCTCTAATCTTCCCGCGTGTCTGTCTCCGCCTCTGGTCTGGTACGGGCCTCTATTAGAAGCACGCCGACCCGCATCAGAAGCTGCGTGACGGCGTTTGGACCTGAGTGACGTCTGATGTATGTGGAACTCCTCTTTGCGTCTCTCATTCATGTGGCGAGGGCGGGATTAAGACTTGATCCAGCCGAGGAGCAGGACCCGGGTCAGGTCTGTCTTGAGTTAAGCCCCGTGTTGCAGCAGGAATAATACAGCCACCTCCCCCTTCCCAAAAAACCCTATAAAACTACCGAGGGCAGTGTGTGTGTGTGTGTGTGTGTGTGAGTGTGTGTTTGTTTGCGAAACCAAACCGCCATTCTGGTGTCCTTTACAGAGATGCCGGGGTCTCTGTTGATGGTTCAAACACAGCTCAGGGCCCCCAGCTTCAAAAGGCGCCCCCAATCATCGCACCCACTTACAGCCAACGGCGCATGTCACTTAATGTGGACCACGCTATTCATCAATTATGGTGAGCTCAGGGGGCCGTCCAGCGCCCGCACCGCAGCTCCACAAGGAGAGAGTTGTCTCCTGCTCTAACCGAAGCCCCCCCTCCGTCCCCTCTCCTGGAGACCTCAAAGCCCATCTGTTGCAGGAGGTGCACCATGAGGCGGCTAACTCCTCTGAGCTGACACTGTAATAGAGCTCAAGCTTTCCCTGCTTCTTTCATGCTGCGTTATCTCACCGCAACTCTGAAAAGATTGGGCCTCTTTTTAAATATAGCCTCCTGCAGAGAGCATTAAGCAGCATGATAGTGCACTTTATCCCCTCTTAATGTGATTGTCATCCCTTATGCGCATCATGCACATCCCTCTACTGTTTCATACCATTGCTTTGAAGTAGCCTGGTTAAAAAGCAACATCTTGATCTATGCTATTTGCTTCATCCAGAGTGTCTGGACTCTTGGCTATTGAGAAATGATTGCTTCCAGTCTGCTGAAGTTTTAAATTTGACCAAGTCGCTAACGTTTGGCCATGACATATGTGTGACAGAACAAACATTAGACATATTTACAACTCCCTCTCTTAATTTATTTAATTTCAACTGAGGACTGTTCTGTGTTACATGAAAATTATTCATCAAGCTGCATTTCTTCTATTGAGCCTGAGGGTGGCGGTCAGCATGTATTTGCAGCAGTTTGCCTCCGGAGGGCATATGAACAAAGTGAGTAATCCCGACTCAGCAAGCCGATGGCTGTTGATCAATGGAGATGCTTATTGTTGCTCTCATGACTGTCTGCAGACAGTTGTCTTCAATAAAGAAACCCGCAAATTGACACCAGTCCATTATTTACTGCGCAACATATGTAACGCACCACTTCGATGCGATGTAGCTCACCGGAAATTGATGCACTGTGAAGAGAGAAGTGTTGAGCTGAACCAGGACACTGCTAATGTTAATTCAATATTTGGAAGTGTGGCCATCACGGTCTGAATGATTTTGTTAACGTCCTCCGCTGCCATTGCTAGAAAGGCAGACTAAAACAGACAGTCGGAGAGACGACAAGCTCAATTCGTGGCAGCTGCTGCTGTTTGGCGAATACCAACGCTGGTTCGCGTAAATCGCTTCAGTGATATTGCCTGCTAGTAAATTATTATTTTTGAAATTTTGATACTGCTTATTAAATGCGTTTAACACCTGTAATATTTTGACTGCATTTACTTGATGGAAAGTGGAAGTTTCCAGTGGCCGCCATGGCCTCGGTGGCAGCTGACTGCAATAAATTTGGTGTTAATGGCAATGAAGTGATTCTGCTACAGCAGCTCAATATAAAATAAATAAATAAATAAATAAGGTGTTACAAGCGGCCTATAAAAAAATCAGATTAAGACGCTGTGCTGTGACCTTTAACAGGCTGTTGCTATGGAAAATAAATTATTTGAACTTCTCTTTACATCTATTCTGGTTAATATTCAAATGTGTTTGAAACATTGAGATCTGACAAAAACGAAAAAGTAGAAGAAATCTATAATGTGGGCAAGTACTTTTTCACAGCATCATATAATTTAGTGATCTAATTGTTCGTCAGAGTTGGAATTTATTTACTGTCATCCAGTTCCTGCGTGTTGCCATGATGTATCAATGGAGCCCAATTATCCAAGTGACAGGACGTTTGTTCAAGGGAAGATTAATGACAAAGATGTGGCGGCCATACTTTCTTTCGAAACAAACATATGACGGCGGCGAGTACAAACATCGACAACCAGACGACTCGACGTCATCCAAGTCCATTCTCTCTCGCCGGCCTCTGTTCAGAAGGAGATGTGCTCACTGACATCTGGATCTGCCTCAGGCGCAAGTCACGGAGGTTCGTGGTCAGCGCTCGAGTCGAGCCTCTCCCACTTCTTGAAGCTCTTCAGCTGCAGTTACAGAAGACGCTGTGTTTGTGACGAGCGCGTCCGAGGCTGCAACAACCTCAGCAGATCTGTGGGATTTTCAACTCTGTCCTGTTTATGCTTACAGCTCGTCAGTGGAGATAGGACTCTAATCCCAGCCTGATACTGCAGTAATATCTATCTATGTGTGGAAGGAGTTTGAAAAGTCGGAAGCTTTGAAGTGCAGTAAAATAGCTGATAACAGTCTTTACTAAAAAGCTCATTGTGTTCAAGCTTAACTTGTCAATTTGGAAGAAGCCGTTACTCAAAAGACGAGAGAAATAATGCAATCTGTAGATGTTAGGAAATGATTCAAACTGATTTGAATTATAAATTGAGCTCAATGTTCAGTTTCAGAGCCAGGAAACAGCACATTTCCTGGAAATGTGACTGAATTGAAATGAGTTATACAAAGATGTAAATTTTTGGAAATATGTCCTGAAGTTTGATGAAACTACAACTAAAGTTTCCAAGATAATTGTTGTTATATCTGAAAGCATAAACATGGCTGCGCAACAACATCATAACTGTGAAGTACGGGGATGGGAACATCATTCTGTGGGAGTTTAACTGGAGCAGGGACTGGTGCACTTCACAAAGCAACAAACAAAATGTTGAAATATTAAAGCTGCATGATGTTCTGGGACAAACTAGTGAAAGGAGGCACAAAACATTTGACCAAAGTCAGATAATTTAAAAGTGATGCTACCAAAATGTATTTGAAGAAAAAAGAAAATTTCTCTCGAAACAATTTATAAAAACCTATCTAGTCTAAAACGGAAAAACTTTATCGAGAACTAGTGTCGGTCTTCAAGAAACTCGTCATCTTCAACAGCACTGTTAGCTGAGGTGCTAAGCTAACGTAACATGTTAATTCTGTTTTGATACGATCTGCTGATAATTCAGCAGAAATCATTGCAAATGGTCAGTAAATCTCACAAAGTTGCTCTCTTGCTTTATAAAGAAAGAAACTGCTTTGACCGTTGTGAAATATGATGAGCGGTGTTTCAGCTGCTCTCTACGGGCAGGTCACATAAAGAGACAGACAGGAATTTGATTTAAGAAAAGATGACGTCAATGGCCTGATTATATGCAAGATGAAAAAAGGATGCGTTTTGGGGGGGGAAATTGGGAGTCACAAACTGCATATTTTGCTGGTGAAGCAGCTCAGAAAAACCATTTTATTTTATTTTATTCTTCGACTCCTGATACTGATTATTTAAAAAATACCAAGACGTAGATCTCAGTCCAATACTTTGGATCTTATCATGACATCTACTCCTACTCCTTTGCATTTTATTAGCTAATCATAAAGCCATCTCAGTTTTGTGGAGCTATTTTTTACTTCTTTTTATTTATTTTGCAGCTTGTTTTTCTTCAGATAAAGCTTACGCAGTGAACAGTCTGTCTAGATAAGGTACTCCATTTAACAAGTATGAAGACAAGCATAAATTAGTGAGATTGTTCATCCGCAGACATCGGGGACATGCTGCATTTATGAAGCCATCAGCATCAACATGGGAGATAAATATGGTCTGCAGCTGGGCCAGGTTTCTGAACATAATATTTAGAACCTTTGGCGCACACTTTGCACTCCTTTTCGTGCTAGAAACGTTCACATGGAAGCAGAATTAAAGGAAACTCAGATGTCGGACTTTTATCTTATGTCACATCCTGTGTAAATCTGCTGCAAAGTATGCGCTGGATACACAGGATGGGGGAATAAGCTGCTTCATAAACAACTGCGTTCAGACACACACACACACACACACACCCACACACACACACACACACACACACACACACCGCCGCTCGCACTGGGAGGGCGCTTAAAAACAGCACTAATAGGAAAAAGATGAGAGGGATCGCAGCGAGCGCTCCAGGAGAGGAGGAAGAGGAGAAGGAGGAGGAAGAGGAGAAGGAGGAGGAAGAGGAGAAGGAGGAGGAAGAGGAGAAGGAGGAGGAAGAGGAGGAGGAGGAGGAGGAGGAGAGCGATGTCGGCTCACACCAACAGCTCCGGGATCAGACAAACAATTTCCCAAAAGCTGTCTATTATCAATGCTGGGTTTCATTTTTGTCCTCTATAAAATACTTTGACTAAATTTACATGGGCAAAAGTGATAACTCCTTACAGTTTGTTTTTTTAAAGACTTGTTTTAATGGCAGTTTGTGCAATAAATGTAGCTCAGGATGTTTTAAGTGGAGGAGAAAAGGACACATGGTTTTATAAATGGCTTGCAGATAATCTGAAAAGGGTGACTTGTGTTTGTGTTCAGCCACTTGGAGCCCATATATTTTTATCTGCAGCAAATTGTTCTCGTTATCAGCGACGTCCATAGAGAAATGGAGGCGCAGGCATGTAGCCAGAGATCTGGGAAAACATAAAAACTTTATTATCGCGAAAAACGATTCCAACCCAAGTGGAGGCTTGAGAAAACTCTTTGTGTGTGTGTGTGTGTGTGTGTGTGTAGATGGGGGGGAAATTGAGATGTGTGAGCCCTACGCATCGCAATCTGCGACAAAAAAAAAAAAAATGCAACAATCCATCCACACACTTGCTTTGATTCTCAATCAACATTGTCTTGTGTTGTATTAACTTTAAATTCTAATTTTTAGAAGTAGTTCAACTTGTGAATCCATCGACACAAATGAACCTCCTGATTTTGATTTTATCTTTCATGAATAGCCCATTTTTGGCCGACGTTTTAATTTAGTTTTTAAATTCAAACCTCCAAAATAGCACTGAATAATTTAGGCCCAAGCTGTTATAGAACTGTTGCTTTTTGATTTAAGTTATGAAATAGGCAAATTTCAGCAGCTTTTCTGTGCATTAAAGAAGAAACATTGTTCAGTCATTTTTTTTTTTCTTGTCAAGATATCGCAAGAAAATCCACACCTCTCTTTGTAAAAGTATTTTTCTTTGCCCCCAAAACCAAATCTTTGCCACAAATGTTGCTTCTTTAACAATAATGAAACGTTATTAAATAGATGATTCATTTAAAGGCACTACTTTCTGTTCCCTTTAAATTTATCTACAGCTGCTCATATTTCCAATGCATTTTTTGTGGCTCTATTTAAAAAAATTAAAAAAAAAAAAAAAAATTGTCGTTTAGTTTTTATGTTTTTAGTTGCTTCTCTACCCAAACTCAACCTTTCAGTCAAACACGAGGAGAAACGCCAGCAAAGCCGCAGCGACACAGGGACGTTTCCGTGGAAACGCGCCTCGGGAAACAGTGTGTCGTCATGTTTGCTTTTCCTGCGCTTTTTGCTGTCTGCGCGATAATAAAGTGGAACTAAAAATAAAATAAATGCCGCCGGATGAGCCGCGTGGGAGGAAGGAGGAGAGGAGGAGGAAGTTGTACGGTGTGTGAGTTGATGCTCCCGCGAGTGTTTGTGCAGATTCCGCCTGCGATTATGTAGCCTACACAAACACAAATGAAGTCACGGCCCTCATCCCTGGTGGGTTCCTGGGTCCCAGAGGTGCCACTAGCAGCCGGCCTTCATTTCTGCTACTTTCCCCTTCAAAAACAAAAACCTCCAATGATCCCATTTCTCTCTCTCTCTTCCTGATGTGCATCTACTAGGACTCAATAATATTTGGACAGGTGTTCTCTCATATACATTCACTTCAAGAGGTTCTGCTTTGGTTGGCTCGCGAGGGGAAAAACAAAGCAGTGGATCCTGACGGGTATGGACTCTGCTGCACGTGTAATCCCCGACAATAAAAAACTGTTTAGCACCAATTTTCCTTCACTTTTAAGACGTTCTCTTCTCTCCCTCCCGCCACCCAGACAAGAGGAGGCCACATCTGGAAGACAGATGTATTCCCATTCACTCACTCTCTCTTTCTCCCATCCCTCCCTCTGCTCTTTTCTTGGGGGGGGGAAACATGAGAGCTGAGCTAATTCTCTCCCTCCCTCCCGGACCGGACCGGACCGGACCGGACCACCCACATTCGGAAACGCCTCGCTGTTCTTGAGGCGGAGGCCGCCCGGCAGCTCGCAGAGGCCCCCGGGCGAACAAGAGAGACGTAAAGGACGGCTTGTGACGGAGGGTTTTTAGCAGAGTATCAATTACGTCAGTGTCGAGGCTGTAAGTCATCGCGGTGGAACAGGGAGGGAGTCTGGGAGGCAGCAGCGATACTTTTAGCTCGGCGCTGCTGCCTGCGTCTCTACATATGTGATGGGGGTTTTTTTTCTTGAAAAGTACAACCTGATAAAAAGAAAAAAGAAAAGAAATCAAAGGTGACCACAGAGTCATAGTCAAGAGTTGTTAAAACAGCAGCTTTTTATTTGCTTGGTTAAGTAGGAAACAGTCACGGTGAACTCGCACGTAAAGATCAACGGCGCCATCTTGTGGATAGTTCCTGGAATCACCTCCTCATGATGAGCCAGTTTCAAAGTGCCCTAAACTGCATGACGGCGTATTAGGATACAAATAAGGAATCAATTTCTGACAGAAAATTCTGAAATTTGGAGGATAATCTCAGAACTTTCCTAAAAATAAAAAAAAAACCTCAAACATGTCAAACATTTTCAACTTGTCGACTTTTGGAGCTCAGAGATGTTAATTTTTCTAGAAACTTTCTGAGACAGATTAAAAAATGTTGCATTTGTTTTGCTTAAGATTTACTACTTTCCCCCCTCTGTCTGGAATAACCACAATGTGCCGTCGTATTACGAAGCATTCATTTACCTTGGAACTTTTTTTCTCCATGCTTCATTAGCGAGAAAGAGGAAATATAATGGTATCTGCCAGAGCTAGAGTGGAATGGTTTTCTTGAGTTAGACCGGTCTAGTTAAAGTTCATCTAGGCTAGTTGACACAGGGAAGCTTAACATAAAAGCATGTAAAACATTTTCTATATTCTTTCCACTTTAAATAAGTATCAGAACCTACTTAAAGTTGCGGGAGTAATGTCAGAATACTAGTAGTAATAATAATAACAAAGGGGTGTGAATACTTTTCTCAAGTAAACAAAGTGTTTGAACAGCAGTAAACAAAGCAGTTTAAGGCACAGCACTTGAGGAAAATTAGTGACATTTGGGCAAATTATAGCCAAAAATAACTTCAAGTATGTGATCTTTTCGCCCAGCCTGTATGTATTTATTATTCCTAAATTAACGGCAAAACAGCAAATCCCATCCCATCTGAGCTCAGCTGCAAACATGAAATGACATCATTAATAAACGCAGAAACAAACTGCTGCAGGCTTCAAAAACACATCTTAGTAGCTGGGAATGTACCAGGAGGAGACGTCCTTGTTCTAGATATCTTCTGTTTAAATGTGATTTATGACATTCAGTGTTTACAGAAATAAATTTAGGATGCGTAATGTCGAAGGGTTTTGGGTGATCGTGAGAAAAACCCTAAGAGAAATGTGGCTCTATAGATGGAAATGAGAATTTTTCCAGGTTTAATACGGAGTAAGTGAAGCAAACAATCCAAACACAGCAGCAGTATGTCAAACAATACTGAAGTTATTTTAAACAATAAACTTCAGTAGGATTTGTTTAAAGCTCAATTGTTCGGTAGGTTTAACGGTGACCGGGGTTAAAACAAGCTAAAATATTTCTTAAATATGAACTAATATCTTATCACATCTCCACAAAAGTAGCTGAGTTATAAATAACCCAGAGTGATGATACTTGGTTCACCTATTTTCTGAGGATATTGATGCAAATGGCGCCTCATAGAAACTTTTCCACGTTGCGAAAAAGGTCGGTGATAAGTCAGGAAACTGCGATCAGTGCACCGCTACCGATCAATTAAGGATATTCTGGGTGATCGTCACGCTGGAAAATTGGCTGTTCTAGTGAGTAGAGTCTCCAGATTTAGAGACTTTTTAGGATCTGCAGCTACGTTCCCCAACACAGTTGGATTCCCAAGCTCCCCGTCTGTCCAGGTTCTAATTAATAAAGGCCACCAAACCCAAACCATGACACCTCCAACCATGATCAGATGTGAAACTAGATTTTAGGTCATATTTATGCAGAAGCCCCTTTTCAAGCGTCACCGTGGAGCTGAGACTTTTAACACGTGTTGCCCAGTAAGCGCATAGTTGAGTAACACAGAGCTACAAATAACTGAACTCAATCTAACCAAGTGTTTTTGGTTTAGTTTCTAGTCCAAATATCTTAATACGCTTGAAATAAGACAAGACTAAATTACAAGTACATTTTTGGTGTTTTAAGCCAATAGTTTTTTAACATTGTTGAAAAGTACTGGTTATACTGGCAGATTATTTTACTAATAAGACAATTTTCCCATGTTATAAGTGACATAATGTGCGAGTGGAACTAGAACTTTTCGTCACCATTAAGAAATGATTGACTCAAAACAAGCTTTTATATCTTGATACAAAGTTACTTGTAAGTTGGTTTTGTTTTGTTACAAGTAAGATTTTGTGGTTTTGCAGTTCAGCTATTTGTAGCTCTGTTAGCAGTGAATTTGCATATTTGTTTCACTATTGCCCCTCATTTGGTTTTTTCCGTTTTCCTTCGGCTCACTTCGGTAGCCACGGACCCCACCGTGGCCCCCACCGTGCCGCCCATGGGCCCCCCAACGAACAGGCCCACCAGGGACCCGAACAGAGCCTCCACTCTCACCAGACTGGGCAGCCACCTGACCCAGTCCACCAGCTTCTCCCATAAGCCCCGGAGAAACGACGGAGGGGCAGAGGAGGGCGAGATGCTCTTATCGCTGGAGGGGAAAATGTCACCCAGATTCAAATCGAAATCGCCGGTGCTCTTCTCCGCCTCTTCTCTGACCGCTTCCATTTCTTCCTCCGTCACTTCCTGTTGCGAGTCTGAAGAGTTGGCGCTCCGCTGCCGGACGATCTCCGCCTGCCGCTGCCTCACGCGGTCCTCAGCCTCCCAGTACAGAGGGCAGCTCAAGTGTTTGCCTCCGCTCTCCTTCACTGCCTGCTCCACCTTCTCCAGCAGCTCCTCCACGGCCCGGCCCTTCTCCGCCGCTCCGCCGCCGCTCTCCAGCGTGTGGTAGCGGTCGCCGCACCTCTCCACCAGCTGCCGGAGGTCTTTGCGCCACGTGACGACATACTGCTCCAGGGTCTCGTCCTCTCCCAGCTCCTCCGTGTGCGTGAAGAGGATGACGGTGTGTCCGCTGACGGCAGCGGGGCCGAACAGCTTCGCCAGGGCGTCCAGCGCCAGCGACTCGTCGCGAGCGGGCTCATTCACCGGGACGCAGAGCAGGAAGGCGTGGGGCCCGGGGCTGGATGAGGCGATGAGGGAGGAAATGAGGGTCCTGCGCTCGTCTGGGCTGCAGGCGGAGTCGTACCAGGCTGGACTGGAGACCACAACGACCTGCAGGGAGGCAGAGAGAGACGGTGGTTCTGGAGCTAAACACCAGGCAGTTATAGTTATGTCCTGGCAATAAGCTTAATTACCAGGACTTTAAAATATCCCAGTAAAACAAGCAGTGTTTTATTGGGATATTAGGAAACAAATACACACCACACTGCAAAAACAATATTTTACCAAAAATGTTGTCTGGTTTCTGGTGCAATTATTTCCTATCCAAAAAAATAATGTAAAAGTAACTTTTTGGCAAGATACAGGAGCTTGTTTTAAGTCAATAGTTCTTGAATATAGATTAAAAAAAAGTTACAGTACAGAGGTCTACAAAAAGGAGACTATATTGCAGTAAAAGTGAAAGATCTGACTATGCCAAAAATATCAATACCAAGTCTGTATCAGTATCGGATCGATCAATACTTTAGCTTCAGATTCTCTCATGAAATTTGATGTTATTTGTGTAACAGTCTCTCGACTCTCCTATAAATAAAAATTTGCTTTGAGTTATTTTTGCACTTGACTTAGAAAACAGTGCACACACATTTTCTCTATATTGTTCTGTCTATAATGCAAATATGTTATTAAAGTATTTTGTAGACACCTATCAGCTTTATCTAAATTCTGTTCTTGGTTTAAACAAACTTATCCAAGTAAAAAAAGCAAAAAAAAAAACGAGGTCAAACGTTTGACAATATATAATAAATAATTTGTATTGATATTGGCGATAACGGCCATATTGGTATCGATATGCGCGATACTGGGCCCGTATCTACTCGGTACCGGATTGAGTCCAAATATGCAGTACTGCACACCTCCACTAAACAAATCCACATGTATATCTTTAAAATATGAAATGCTCTTTTGCTCTCAGTGATATGATCAGATGTGTCTCCATCCGGTCCTACCTGCCTGCCAGCAGCTTCTCCTCGGTGTTTGGTCCATTCCTGAGCTTCGGCGCCCCGCTGGCTCTCTTCCAGGCCCAGGATGGAGCAGACTGCGGTTCTGTTCTCCGCCTTAACCGGGCCCAGAACCACCAGCCTGAGCTCTGCGGAGAAAATACCGACACCCAGTTTTTATCATAACGCTGTTTATGAGCTCTTATCAAGTTTCTCTTGACTCACTTTTAACCGAGACAACAATAACACAAGACAATCTGCTGTTTATCTTTGCTCTCGGTGTGTGTGTGCGTGTGTGTGCGTGTGTGTGTGTGTGTCAACAACTCGTCTGCTCAGAATCGCTGAATTTTCCTAGAAGTGGCAGCGCCCTTTGCAAGCTGCCGTATTGTCTCGTCAAGTATCGCAAAAATACCGAAAACACGCAGCGGAGTCGCAGCAAACCGCCTCTCTCTCCCTCTCTCTCTCTCCCTTCCGCTGTTATTATTATTCAGATCTCTCTCTGCTGCAGCTCCGTCTGAAACAGCAGGGCGCTTTGCCTTACCGGACTGTGTTCCGGATGCTGCCATCTCTGCTCCTCCTCGCCGCTCTGCCAGATCTCAGATCAACTTCCTGATTCCTGCCGACTGACTCAGGATGAGCAGCAGCTCCATCCAGAGGAGACGCCAGAGCTCTGCTCAAATTAACCTGACACGACTGCAAAGTGATTCAGTTCAAAATGTGAAGCTGTACGTATATACGGGTGTAGAAAAGCTTGAGCAGAATTTGATCCCCAACACCCAACACCACTGACAGGGTTTTATCTAATATTTACTCAAGATTTAATGGGCGATTGATTATCTGTGATGGATTGGGAAAAACATCACTTCAACATAAGAAATGTATGAATCTACAGAAACATGTAGATTCTGCCAAAAAAAAACTAACATTTTGAAAATATTTTTTGGGGGGAACATTTCTGAGCTAGAAAAATAAAAAATAATTTGCTTGAAAAAAATAATTCAATTTTGAGATTAATTTCAGAAAACACTTGGAAATTGGTGAGATTCAAAACATCAGAATTTGCTACTTTTAGAAACGTTTGAGTTTTGAAAGTCCAACATTTTCCCCTTTTGAAAGTTTTACTAGATCTCAGATTAATCTCAAAATGTTAGTTTTCTTCTCACAAATTTTGGACTTTTCAAACTCAGAAATATCCTTGTTTATTATAGAAAATTTCTGGGATTAGTCTGAGTTGTGTTATTTTTCCCCTCTATCAACAATGACCCTGATATGTCGTCATAGAAATGTGAGACCATAAGTATTTTCTATGAATAAAAGTTTTATTTAAATCCTTGTAATAATTTAGTCAAATATTTTTCAGTAAGTTATGTATTTAAAAGACTATTAGATGAGCATATATTGGATATTAGTCGCAGAATAGATATAAAATCGTATAATGACAGAGTTTTGTGATTTTGGGAAACATCGTATCAATTTTCTAAGAAATCAAAGTTTGGGTTTTTATCAACTTTTGGCCATAATCACCAAAATGAACAGCAATAAACAATATGCATTACTCTGCACAATAAATATGAATATTCTGGAAAGTATTTCTTTGATGTTTTGCATATTTTGATCTCTGGAAAGTATTTCAAAAGTAAGCGACTCAAAAACTCTCCCATGTCACTGAAACAGTTTAATGTTGCCTTGTTGCTCAGTTTTAAACTGAAAACACTGGAAGAGCTCTTCAGTCGGATGAAGTTGCACTGAGAGTTGCGTTCTTGTCCAACATTCCCTCAACATGTAAAACGCAGTGAAAACCGAAAAGCTGCACACACTTTTAAAATGACGTCGGTATAAAACAAGCACTTTAAACACAGTCAATATTCACACGTGATGAGAGGATGACACGCATTACATTTTTACATAAAAATAAAAAACACAATCGTACAACTGGAATCCTATTATTATGATGAGAAAATGCTCCCTTTCATTCGACGGCACGTTTCATTCAAGCACTCATAAAACACAGGCAGCAAAAACACGTTCAATAAAAAGGTCTCGTTTAAAACCAGTAATTACAAAATTAGGAGACGTCGTCTAAAAAAAATACTCTTTAAAAACGCATCGAAACTAGAAATATCTAGATTTCCCGATGCCAAGCAGTGGCTTAAGTTAAACTTTCAGGGTTCCTAAGGGATTGGAGTCTGGTGGCTCCGGTTCTGGATCCTCACAATCCGGGCATGATGTAGGCGATGTTGTCCAGGGTGTTTGACTGGGGGGAGGAGAAGAAAAGATTTTAGGAAGCAGAACATTTATTTAAAAAAAAACAAAAACGTGTGCATTTATATTTTTATCAACCTTAAATCTGACACCCCTAAATAAAATCTAGTCCTACCAAGGAATCGTCTAATTATTAAACAGGAGAACAGCAGTGTGTGAACTTAATAACAGTGTCCAGGTTCAACTCCAGACACGTTGGCCTGTCACAATATCTAATTTTGAAACGATTGTGATAAATGATAATACTGTCGATTTCAGACGCATTTTCAACAAACACAATGATAACAGCACAGGGTTCCCACTGGGATTTAGTAAAAAAGAAAAAAGAAAGAAATTCCATGACTTTTCCATGACTGTCCATGACCTTGGATATAATTTTCCCTGACCCATGTACAACAGGTTCAGAAAGAAAAGTGTATGACTGAAAGACTGAAAGACCCCACCATGTTGGACTACAGAGAACATGTAAACGTTTAGTGCAGACAGATATTGAGGAAACATAAATGACAGATATGAAATGAAACATGTCAATATATTTATTGACTGAGGAATCATATGATGATAAAATCAAACAAAAACACATTAGAAGTAATGCAAACAAGATTGTACATGTATGTAGACTGGACTGCTTTTACAAAAGTTTAGAACAGAAACTTTGTGTGGCACATAGTTTATGTAAATTAATGTTGTTTTGTGTTTTCTGTTCTTGGGGTAAAATCAGAAAGATTTGATCATTTTGGTTATAAAAATAGGGAGTAAATTATTCATCACTAGTCACAGTTTGACATAGTTGCCATTGCCAATAGGGGGCAGTATCGCTCCACCAATGATGAAGATATCAGACAGATTTCGTTATCCATTAAGGACACCCCTTTTGATATACACATGTGAACTAAATAAATTGAATAAATAAACCGAATATTTATTATTTTAAAAAAAGAATAAAACAAAATCCTTACCAGGACGTTTCGAGGGCATCCGTTTAGCTGAGGTATCTGCGCTGTGAGGCACGTCAGCGGGCCGAGCGCACACAAGATGGAGTCCAGCAGAACCGACAAACTCCCAGACACGGCCACCATCCCCTAAAAACCACACGCCGTCACTCACAGGCTTTATTGATTTCCACTTGTACGTCTTGATTTTTCTCCTATGTTAAATCATTTGCGACGCAGAAGCTCACTTCTGTTTCTTGCAGCCGGTGGCCGATGAGCGACAGCGACTCGCCCAGCAGCTGCAGGTGAGCCGCCGCGTCGATGGGGTCGACGTCTGGCACCCGGGCCGGGGACAGCGACATGGTGCTGGGCGTTCTGGTTGGCGACACCAGCCCCACCGCCGTTCCTACGACTGATGGCGAAAACAGCAACTTAGGCACGAATGCGCTGACACTTTGTTTTACTATTTGAATAGTTAAGATAGCCTCAAATATGGCAGAAGCTACAGAATATTTAGTAGCATCTCCCCGTTAGCGACGAGGCAAAGCTCCCAGGTACCTTTGGTTTTGCCGTCGCTGGAGGACTTCTGCTTCACAGTGGTGGCTTCGGCTTTGTTCTGTTTGTGTTGCAGATATTGGGCCTTCTGCCTCCACACCTGAGATAAAAGCAGAACCGGTAAACAGTCCGTCAGAAATCAGAACCGGTTTCCCACATTCAGAGATTTCACTCCTCCCTAACCCGTTTTAAAAAACAGACACCATTCATTTATGGCATCGAAAGGAAACTTTGAAACTAAATCCAACCCCAGATTGAATATTTAAACCGAATAGTTAATTAGTACTTATCCAGACCTGAAAAATACTTCAGTTTTCCTCGTGACGCGTTCGGTAACTCACTAGTTTGTCTTTCTCAGGCATTGCCTTCCACACCTCTGCCAGCTTCTTGCTTAGTTCTCCAAAATCTGCAGATTACACACAGAGCGTTGCTACGAGAGCTTTAGGTCAACATGAGGGAATAATGTCTGCTTACCCACCTAAACCTGGATGCTCTGCATTTATGTTCACCCTGTACTCTTTACAAAACACCTGATATGCTGTCGTCGTCTTCTTCTTGGTCTGCAAGAACAACAAAGGGGCCCAATAAGAGGACAGAAAGTTGGGAAAAAAACCCCCTAAGAAATAAAAACTGAAATGAAACCTTTTCTTTCTCCTTCTCGTGTTTGTCTCTGTCTTTATCCTCTTTCTTCTTCTTCTTTTCCGTCGTTCCGTCGTGGCCTTGGTGGTGGGGAGTGATGGGTTTGCTCATGGCGTACATCGGCCCGACGGCGCTGTGGCTGACAGTGGGATGAGAGTGACTGTGGCTTCTCGACGATTCTGGGGAACATGGACCAAAGAGGAAGACATTACAGGGTTTTAGACGTTTTTTGTTTTTTTTTGCTTTTGGTCAGCCATAAAGTATGTATGGTTATCAAGCGTTTCCATAGCAAATGGTAACCAGGGCAACTGCAGTCAGATAGGAAAGTTTTGCGGTTTGCTGCTCTGCTGCATTAATTTACATCAGAAGTGAGAAGATATTCCAGAACAGGAAGTGCCTTCACAGTATTGAGAGTTTTTGAGCGTTTGCTCACCTGTCAATGTCTTTATCATCGCTGCTTAATGTTTAACACGGGAAAGCTGTACATGTACGGCTGTTTTTATTGGTGGAATGGAGGCATTCCAGCATGAGAAAATTGAGATACGGTCACAAAATCAGAAACGGAGAACACACCTCCAAAACTTTTGCTGTGCTTCTTGTCCTTTCCACTTTTGTCCTTGTCTCTGTCCTTCTCCTTGTCTTTCTTCTTCTTGCTTTTCTTGCTCTTCTTCTTCTTCTTGGACATGTGCGTATATGAGTCGTCTATGATCAGTTCCCCAGCCTCCAGTTCTCCACCAGAGGAAGAGCTATCGTCTCCCACGCCTCCTCCGTAATGACCTGATGAGGAGAGGAATCAGCATTTAGAAGAAAACTGAATATGGCAACGACTGCATACCGCAGACGAGATAGAGCAGATTTGATATCTGGGACGCGTCGATCCCAGATATCGGGGATCGGCGATATCGGGTATTCACTTCCGATACCCGATATCTGAGGTTTGGTATCAGCCAATTCCGATACAATACAGAAGTCGGTGCTGAATTGACTTAAAACGTTTGTTTTTATAATCACTGACATAAATGTACTGAATTACACATTTATTTGATGACTCTGTAACAGTACAGTTAGGAGTTTGACTGTAGCTAATGTAAAATAAACAGTAAAGAAACTGATGAAAACAATGTTGACTTATTTTGGTGAAACATCAAGAATAAAACAACAAACCTTCTTCAAATTGTTCAGAAAGTATGATTAGGAATTCTAAATATGATGAAAAATAAATAATAAAGCATAGAATTAGCCTGAATAGCAAAGATGCAAATCTTTCAGTGTCTAGAGATTCGATTCTGATTTTTAGGATCATGATTTCAATTTTTCTCTTGAAACGGTCTTGCCCGAAAACAGGAAACTACAGTGTAAACAAAACATTTAAACCAATTCTATAAAATACAAGCAGCAAATACGTTCAACTTAAACGTATTTTAAAATCGATTCTGGAGGATTTTGAATCAAATCAGAATTTCCAAGATTAGGAATTACGATTCTTTATAGAATGTATTTTTTTGCACCTCGACTCTATGGTGCTATCGATGGATCAGGCTCATTGCTGTGGAATTTGTTCCCAACATGTAAACCGATCTCCGAGATCGGTGCCTCTCAAATCTGGAAACATTTTTTTACCTTCCACTTCCACCTCCTTCCCCACCACGGGCAGCGGCTCTCTGCTCTGCGCTGCCTTCTTCTTGGGCGACTTGGACGGCTGCATCCTGTCTCTGTCCTTGTCCTTCTTCACGCTGACCTTGGTCGGGTGCGGCGTCACCGGGAAGCTCTCAGGCTCCTCCTTCTCCGGCGACATGATGAGCTTCATCTTCAGGCCGTCGGCCTCGCGGAGCGTCAGCGGCTCCTCTTTGGGAGCGCCGCCATGGAACAGGGACGACTTGGAGGAGGAGGAGTGCTTCTTGAACGACGACGACAGAGACACGGGGCGGGAGTGCGACAAAGAGTGGCTCCCTTTGCTCCCACCGCCGCTGCCCTCGCGTTTGCGGTCCTTGGAGGAATGCGAGGAGAACGTCGGGTAGGAGGGCTTCTTGTGCAGGTGGGGGCTGGGGTCGGAGCCCGTCGCCATGGGGGAGGTGATGGCCTGCAGGAGGCCCATCGCCGTGTCCGCCGGGTGCGATGAGGACGGGGAGGAAAGAGGCGGAGAGCGCTCTACTGACTTGTGCTTCTTCTTATGAGGAGGCGGGCCCAAACCGTCGTGATCTGACGGAGACGACGAGACGGTTATTGAAGATACTTGCAAAAGTGAAACATTATTATGTGTATTCCAGCCACCTAATGTCACTTCCCAGCACAATCAAGTAACTATGGCAACTTCAGTTAAAAAAAAAAGCTATTTCTTATCAAATATGACCTAAAAGAAATTTGACTTTGTAATTTAAACATCTTAAAATTGGGCTTCTGTCTCTTTAAGAAGCTCTCGGGCTCTTTCTGTAACTTTCAGGAAGTCGTCACAACATGGCTCCTTTTTTTTACCAGCGCTGCACCAAGAAGTAGCCTTTATAAGAAGATCGGAAACGGCAGGAGAACTTCGTCCTGGAAGGCGGAGCTAGAACCACCCAGGTGTTTTGCACAGCTGAATGGTTGCCATGGAAAATTAAAGAATTTCTCAATCAAGGCAGCCCTTCTGCGTGTCTTTGTGAGAGAATAACATCCTAACATAATGTGAAGCTCAAAAAAGTTGGTTTTAAAAGTTGGTGAGTGAATTAATTCCAGTTTGTTGCCCTACAAAATCAAAGTTTAATGTCGCTTTGGAGGGAAATTTATATATAGATATATTAACACAAAATAGTGCTTAACTGTGGTGATTGATGAAAATCATACATAGTGCTGCACTCTTCAGAAGTTACTACGGTGATGGCAGTAGCATGCTGTGGGGACGCTTTTGGATGCTGACAGAAGAAAAACTAAACATACCGTATTTTCCAGTCTGTAAGTCACAAGCTTTTTTTCACAGTTTGGCTGATCTTGTGACTTGTATGATTTTTTTTCCCTCTTCATGAGGCTTTTTTTTGACTGAAGTGAAAATACTGTGATTTTAATTAGAATTAAAAGAACATAGCAAAAATTCTCAACCACCCTAAAGACACAGCCAGAGCTACAATCAGAGGATTTAGATGGTAATGATCATGTGTTGGAATGGCCCAGTCAAAGTCCTAAATCCCTAAATTCAATTAAAATATACAGTAAGACATAAAAAGTGACGTTCAAAGAGGCCTCCAATTCATTTTGCATGAACTTTTATAATTTTGGAAACCAGAAGGCAAAAAAAATAAAAATAAAATCCTTATTCATCAAAGTTTTAACCTCTCACCTCGGTAATAGTGGTCGTCACTGTGCTTCTTCTTCTTCTTGTGCAGGTCTCCTCCCAGCATGAAAAGCTCTGAATCCTAATTTGAACAAATGCAACACATTTTACACCACTGCAGTCAGCATCAGCGTTAACTTACAGTGTGTGAAGACAAATCCCATACTTTTGGGCGTTTCTTGGAGGACTTTCGTACTTCTGCAGCGATCTCTTCTTCCTCTCGTAACAGATCCTTGTAGGATCTCCTCTTCTCCCTCTGACTACGCCCAGCAACGAGGCCCCCGTCGGCCCCCATCTCTAAAATATGACATTTGTCCAAAAATGCTTTAGAAAAATCATACAATTCCCATCACTGCTTAAGGCAGCATAATGCTGCTGATATTACATCTGGAACAGAATGGGGAGTGATACTGATATAACCAATCATTTCTTTACCCTTTAACTCCTCATATGCCATGGTTTCCTCTTGGTCAGCCCTTCTTCTTGTTTTGGGATGAAATTAGCATAAGGACCTGTCAAACAAACAAAAAAGACGGAACCTAAAGTCAACTTAAAGAACAAGTGAGATCAGTTCAGAGTGGAAGAGGTTCTGTCATTACCTTGCGTAAATTCTAGCCAGACTCCAACCAGGAAGATCCAAAGTGCGACTAACTCAGGAAAAATATTAGCATTGGGATTGTAAATGAAAAGTCCGTTTTTCATTAAGCCGGTAACGAACTCTTAGATAAACCAATTCCCGCCTCCTTTCGTTAAGATACACAAACACACCCCCTTCCTTTTCACTTAGACTCTCCACAGCCAGCACATACCAGTCTTGCGTCTCTCTATGCCAGTTTGCAGCCAACTGACCGGCGAAGGCGACTCAGGAAACACTGAGGCTTTGCCTAAAAGCTAGGCCGCGCTCGCTGGAAAGTGGACAGCAAAACGAGGCGGACATGCATTCACCCCTTTTTATGCTTTCATAATCTATTGCTCAGTAATATATGTACATTACAAGCACTGAAGCGTGAAAAAAACCCGCGTTTGTTCAATTTTACTACCTCAACGGAAACCTCCAATTTACGCGGGTCCGTTCGCCATCTTTACTGTCGGCAAAACAATTCCTTTGAAAGAGGCGTGGCTTATGCTGACGCAGCCAATGAGCGTGGGAGAAAAGAGAAACTTTCACATCCGCTAATGTTCCGTTGCTACTTTTTGACAGCAGTGGATGACATCGTAGTGTTTTCGGTTGTTACCCCGGCAACAAAAGATTCTCAGACGAATATCAGTTTGAATAAAGCTGTCACAGATAGAAAAACAATCATAGCCAACGCACTGATTTATTGGTTCATAACGAATTTCAAATATTCTTTACAACACAGTTCACAGAGTCATTATGCACAGTTTAAAAAAAAAAAAAAAGAAGAAATAAGGCAATAAAACAAAGACACTTTGACAAGAAAATAAAAGTTTCACCAGTTAAACTGTCAAACCATTGTGTACTGCAATTATCACAGTATATTTAATGAGTTAGGTAAAAAGAGAATATGGTAAAGTCATGATTCCACCAGACTCGAGGTTTTTTTGTCCGTTGTTTAAAAATTGAAAGACATTTTCTCAAAGAAGCACCAAAAACTGGTGACCAGAACTGACGTGTCCAGCCAAGCATTACGACTAAACTTAAAATCCAACCTTTTTTCCAATCAATTAGCTGACCACGCCAACAGGTCATGCTATCGACCCTCTTCGGTGTAGTGGCTGTTATTGAGAGATGATTCTGAGTTACTCTTCTGAAGAGTCTAGCGCTGAAATTTAGAAATGTTAGTTGTCTTCAGAAAATCTTACCTAAGATCATGTTAGAAATGCTAACCGCACGGTTAGCATGTTAGAAATGCTAACCGTTTTCACATCCTACGCCAGTAGGATGTGAAAACGGCTTAAAACGCCGTCTTTTATACAGATTAATGGCTTCCTGCTTAACTGCAGAGCTGAGTGACACCGCTGCTCTCTCCATCTCTTTCACACACAGAGCCGATGCGATGTTGGTCTGGTCCTAAGAGAATGAGTGACTTCTTGAGATTCCTGCACATAGTTACAGTAAATGTATGAATAATTTAATAATTTGACATATCTGGCATTCACTTCAAGTGTTTTTTTCCCCTCATTCAAACACTACATTGGAAACAGTTGCTATTTATACTGAATGCAGATTCCTTGTGGGAAAAAAATATTATCTTTCATGGCAAACTTTGACATACATTTTGAAGTGTGCTTAAAATAAAGTGAGTTATCCATATGCAGAAGAATTTGGCTGTATTCAGAGTGTTTTTTTCACTTTACAATAAACATTTTAAGCAGACAGATATATTTTTAATTTATTCAAACCTTGTAATAAATATAGTACTAGATAGTAATACATATTGTAATGGTAGGTCAGAGCTTTGAAAAAAATCTGACGAGTGTGTTACCTCCGATACTTATCAATACTGTTTTTCTAGAATTTAAAGGTCATAATATCCATGGTTTTGTATCAACTTGACAAAACCCATTTAGAAAACTTTATAAGATACATTGCTGTTAAAGCTTTTTTTTTTGTCTTGGTGAAAATTAACAGCTGATGTCCGCCGCAGTCCCTTCAATAAATACAGACAGCCAATCCCAGTGCGGCGTTTGGATCTGTGGCCCAATACAGACGATTTGAGGCTCTGGATATTTCAAAAGGAGCTGCATGTCAGCTCTGTGTGCAGTTAATCTTCTACCTAGCATCCAGGTTCTGCTTCTGTAGACTGAGCGATGTAAAGCTGGCCAGTAAATCAGTCACTTCGTCCACCTGAGAGACAAAACCGAAAAGTAAACCTGTTTAAAAGTTTAATTGTGAAGAGAGTTATATGAAAAACACCTGACGACTGTATACCTCACCTGCTCTCTGGTGCGTGTGTGCTGCAGCTGTGTCGAAATGTGCTCCAGTCTGTCTTTCGCTTCACTTTGGCCCATTAGGTTTAGGTACTCTCTGAGCATCTGGATAATCTGTGGGGGGGGGAGCGGCAGGTGAAACCGCATCCGTCGCTATCGGCGACGCGAGCGAGCAGAGGCCCCGAACTGATTTTGTACCTGGGTGACTTCCCCTCGGAGCGTCTCCAAGCTGCGCGATTCTCCCTCCTGCAAAATGTTGAGCTTGGAGCGCGCCAGGTGCAGCGGGGTCCGGCCCGCGCGGTCGAGGGCGTCCACCCGAGCTCCTGAAGAGAAACGACAAAGAAAGAAAACCCTTCTAGTTTCAGGCATAAAAAGAATTTGATCAACTTACTTTGAAAATCCACCTAAATTTTGACAAACATGTTACACCTCCACCTAAAATGTTATTTTATCTGTATGAGACTACATGTTTGAAGAGAAACGCTTAAAAGGTTTAGAACAAGCCTTAGCAAAACTTTACAGTATTATGCGTTTTTTTTATAGCTCAACCAACTGTGGTAACTTCAGTTGTTATAGAATTGCTATATATTATGAAATAAAGTAATGTAAAAAAAATTTGACTTCATAAGTTAACGCTTTGAAATTGGGCCTCTGTCTCTTTAAGAAATTCCTGCTCTTTCTGAAACTCCACCTTCAGGAAGTCATCACAACATGGCTCCTCTGTTAACCCTCTAACAATGTTTAACTAGCTCGTATAATGAGCTCAGCAGAGGCCCAGTTCTATCAGGTGTTTGCTAAATCCTGCGGACTAGTCTGAAGGAGCTGAGCTGCTCTGTAAGGCAGATGCTTGGAAACTGGAGGAGGAGCTTCGTCCGGGAAGGCGGGGCTAGATCCATCAAGGCGTTAAAGGATTTCTCAAGCAGGCATGGAGAGAAAAAATAATAATAATAATAATAATAATAATAAATTTAAAAAATTAAGGCAACATTCCAGGAATGATTTTGATGAGGGAATAACATGATGTAAAGCTAAAAAATAAAAATAAAAAATAAATAAAATTATTTTACATAACACTGGCCCTTTAAATAAATAGAGTTTTTCAAGTTTGTGAAAATGATTATTGATTATTGCTTACTCTTGTTTGTTCATTTTTGCTGTTTTAGTGTTTGGCAGTTTATTAGTTTTCATTTTAGCTAGTGGTTCAGTTGAATGTTACTAGTCTAGTGAGTTTATTTGTTAATGTACTTTAATTGGAAGGTTAAATCATTTTTGAAAATAAGCTCTTATATTCTGCATGTAACTCGCTGTTCAAAAATCGTCGATGCTGAACTTGAATCCTTCAGCTATTGTATTTAATACCTGAGCCTCATTCATTCTTTAGTAATACTCATCCAAGTTACTAACTTTGTTAATAATCACCTACGGCGTTTAGAAATAGTTATTCATAACCAAACGTATTGTTGCACAACAGTGAGCAGTGAAAATTATAAAGTCAAAATTCAAGCATGTAAGTTTTCTACTAAAGGTCTCACCTGATCTCAGCAGGGTGGTGATTACAGGCACGTGGTTGGTGCAGGCCGCTGCAGGGATACACGATAAATTTCAAAACATGCTACGAGATACGTAAAGTTTACAAGAATATAACTGAAGTCTTGCTTTGGGCTTTTCTGTGCAGGTTGAAAATCGGCTTAGTATTTTCAGCCACAGCAGCTCCAGTTTTCACAGGCCAGGAGTGCGGTGGAGGTCTTACCCAGGTGTAGAGGGGTATTCCCCAGGCTGTCTCTCTGGTTAGGGTCGGCACCATAACTCAACAACAGCTGCACTAAAGCAAGACAAGAACATCTGACATTAAACGTCATGTTCACAAGGAGGACAGCATACAAGGATTAATGTAGATAGGGAAAAAAAGGAGAGAAAATTTCCACCAAAAAACCTGAGATTAAAAAAGAAAAAAAGGAAATGTCTGAGCTTGAAAAGTCTGAATTGTTTTTCCTTTTGAAATTCAGTATTTTACACTTTTTTTTTTTTGTTAATTTCTAAGATTAATTTCAACTATTTTTTTTTTTTTATTATTATAGAAAGTTTTTGACTTTGCAAACTCAGAAATTTCCTGGGTTTTTTTTTATAAAAAAATTTCTGCGATTAGTCTCTAATAAATTTCTTTTTTGTTTCTGGATTTGTAAATTCAGAAAAGCCCCAGATTTTTTCTAGAAAATTTCTAAGATTAATCAAAAAAGGAAAAAAGTTTGGGGTTTTTTTTAGCAAGTTTTTGACTTTTCAAAAACTTGTATCTCCATGGTTTTTTGTTGGGGGTTTTTTTCCCCAAGAAAATTCTTGAGATTAATCTCAAAATGTCCGATTTTTTTCCAGCAAATCTTCAATTTTTCAAATTCAAAAATGTCCAATTTTTTTTTTTGTGGAAATTCTTGAGATTAATATCAAAACTTGATGTGTTTTTCTTCAGAGTAAATTTTTGGCTTTTTTTTTCTTCTATCTAACATGTCGTCGTGGTTACCAGCTGCCAGTAACACACCGATGCTGTCGTTGCCGTTGCAGGATGAGAAGTGAAGAGCCGTCCGGCCCTTGTCGTCTGCAGCACAGGGGTCAATGTCATCCTGCAGGAGCTTTCGTACTTTAAAAAAAAAAAAAATACAGAATACACAGAAAAATTACTTTATTATTTCTTTGGATTCCAAACCTTAAAACTGTGTCACCTCGTCACTCGTACCTGTTTCTATGTCATTGCTGTTGGCAGCTTCCCTCAGTCTTTTAGCAGCTGTGGAAAAAGACGGACAGAATTATGATTTCACCGACAGCCTATGTTGCAATACATAGTGTTATTTAGGTAGATATAAATGCAAATTAACGCAATATCAAACACATTTTTAAAAAAAACTTTTTTTATTATTATTTTCAAGCAATATTTTTACTTTTTAAATCAATCAATCAATCAATCAAATTTTATTTGTATAGCACATTTCAGCAGCAAGGCATTTCAAAGTGCTTTACATCANAGTCATGTAACATAGAATAAACAACCAAAACATTAATTTAGACCGTCAAATTTATAACTTGTTATCCATTTATCTAAATGTTTTACTTTGTGCAGATCCTGATCTTTGATATACTTCCAATCGTTTGATTTTAGACTGTCTATTGGCTAATTTTTACTTATCCCTTTCCCTATGACGTCACGGAATTTAGAAAACTGAAAAATGTATTCAGTATAGATACAGTGCTAATTACTTTTACCTCCAATGTAATATTTTTCAGCTTTAATACTAATATGTAGTGTAAATTTTTCACATGGGTAATATGGCTCTCTGCCCAGGGTGGCAACATATGAGGGGTCAATGATAAAAATGAATAAGATGTTTTCTGTCATTTTCTGTTGCTGACTTTCACACTCAGCCAATGTTTCTACTGCAAACCACGTGTGGCTGAAGTTAGTGTCTGATTCTCAGCATTAAAGGGCCATTTCAATGTTTTTGAATGTATTTAAACATTAAATCTTACATGTATTGGCTGGTTAAACTCAAACTAAGTAGGTCAACATTAAACCCAGACAATTTAAGTGTAAGAAAACTTTTATTCTTAATGGAGCAACACAAAAAATTGGTACTTAAATTATAGATTGTACCTTCTTATTGAGCTCTCAAATGAACAAAAATAATTGTTTTGTCCCTGTACACTAATATTACAAAGTGACAGCTGAAGACATGATTGGATTTGTTCAGTCTGAATGTTTATTGCACGACCTATAGATTTTTGTTATGTGGATCCCAAGAATCTTGAACGTAAGTTTTTAACACGACGGTCCGTTTCGGACTAGACGGTCCCCTCTTACCGTAAACGTCTTTCCCAATGGGCCCCTGGCTCCGCACGGCTCGCTGGTGTCTCCTGGCCCTGCTCCCCGCTATCTTCCCCAGCCTGCTCGACTCGGCGACCGGGTCGAGCTCTCCTCGCCCCGGCTCCCACAAGAGGTGCAGGTACCTGAGCTCTTTGTCGTCTCTCGATCCGACTCGACCCAACACCATTTTGCCCTCCCCTATCCCGCTGATCCCGAACCCCACAGACGCTGCTGCCGCTTCTCCGCCCGAGTCCTCCATCCTTTCCGCGGAGACGCCGCGCGGCTCCGCCGCTTCCCGGGTCTCACCTCCGGCTATGTATCCTAGCATGCATTCCCCGTCGGAGATGGCTCGGTCATTTTCCGAAACAGAGCTCCATCCGTCCATGTTCTTTTCCTGTTACATAGGAGCTCCGTTTATCCTTATAAGTTCTCGGGAGGAAACACGGCTCTCAGTTGCATTTGGAGGCAGCCATTAACGTACCGTCACTAAAACGTCTGGGAGACATTGCATGAATAGTCATGAACTCCCTACCAAAAACACTCCTGTCATATATTAAGTTCAACTACTAAAACAAAACCTTCAACCAAGATGTCAGCTATTTTACAATTTACATGTCGTTGTGTCAAAGTAGTTACAGAGACAGCTATTGGACAATGATTAGTTTCAAAGAACTAACAACCAATCAGAGTTCGCGATATTTATACATTACTCTCCACTAGCGTCAACCCAACTAAACAGCCAATCAGAAGGTGCCAGTGGGGGACCAATCAGCGTCCAAGAGCCGATGAAAATACCGCAGCGAGATAAAAGTCTGTACGTCAACGTCTCCGCCATATTGTGGGTGATGTTTTAGTTGAAACGTGCAAAAAACAACAACACAAAAACATTCTTACTGTTCAGGAAAAAGGAAATAATAGGGAATATTTTGTATTAGAAATTCAGAAGTTTATTTAGGTTACACAAGGGTGGCACTGGTATTTGGTTTTGTAGGGTACCGTCACGTGAAGGTGAAAAAGACGATACAAATTTAGTCAAAAAGGTTTTAGAGGGGGCTATAACAGCTACAATTCCTTTTGGAAAAGGGGAAGGAAAAGTAAGAGTAAAGACACACAAATATGGCAACAAAAAGGTGGATTGCAGATCAGAAAGAAAGGAGTTTATATAAAACCCAAAACTCAATGTTAGTCAAAAGTAGAAGGAAAGAAATAATGATGAAACTAAGGTCATATCTTTTAAAATTACATTTTACGTCTAATTGGGAGGGAAAAACTCATAATTAATGTGAAAGATGTGGGGAGAAAGAAAATTAGAACACGATGAATTGTAAAACATTGAGAAAAAGAGTAAGAAGGACAGGAATTGAGTCTTAAATGAATATTGGGAACTGAAGGAAACATAGTGGATATTTAGAGATTAAGCAAAGCATTATTTATCGAAAAAATAGAATTTAATGACAAAATAGAATTTAATCGATGTAGTGTTGCTACACAGTAGGTGGCGGTATGCACCTGAAAGTTGCTTGCAAACGGCCATAATAGAAAAGAAGAAACACTCGCATGTACCTGTGCAAGTAGAACCCTTAATACTATAAAACTAAAAAGAAACAAAAACATTGTAACTTTTATAAAGGTGATTCTGCCTCTCACTGACTGGTTGTCAATACTGACAAAGCATTATATACTGTATTATGTATGTTAAACCCAGGTAAAATATGAATAAAACAACATTTGTGAAACTCCGTTATATAAAAGAAATATTTTACATAATCATTGATCTTTCAAGTAACATCTTCCAGTGACCAGCAATAACTTTGCAACCAGCAGGTTATGACACAAATAAAAAACGTGCAAAAGCAAGGATTCAATGGAAAACCACTTTAGTTTTAGTCTAACATTGCCTAAAAATTAAGATAAAAAAAAAAAAGTTTTGATTTGAAAAAGTGAAGATAAATTTCTCTAGAATAAGGATAAAATATTTGATCTTCCTGAGAAAATGGTAAAAGTATGATGGCATTTTCCAGCCATTGTACACAAGAAAAAAAGGGAAGAGTAAATTTCCTCCAAGAAACTCTGAAATTTTGAGATTAAGAAAATTGTAAATTTCTGATTTTTTTTCCTCACAAGTTTTTAACTTTTCAAAGACATAAATTTCCAAATATTTTTTTTCTAGAAAATTTCTGAGATTACTCCCAAAATTTCAGAGTTTTTTTTTGGCGGAAATTTACCCTTTCCTTTATTTTTTTAAAATTCCATCTACAACACCATCGTACAAAACATTATTTTGTGGGTAATACAATCAGAGGTCAAGCGTCCAGAGGACACGGGCACTCCGGCTGATCCCGGGTGGCTTGAAAGGCGGGGTTTGCTCCCGTTCCGGCGGCGACTTTCCCGGCTGCCGCCTGGTGGACGCTGCGCGACGCCCTACTGAGTCAAATATCTCTGCTGACAAAACAGCGGTGGCTTACGGTGCGTGAGAGCTGAGCGGAAACAGTTTTCTGGAACGCAGGAAGACACACAAACAAAGGTGAGGAACTTAAAAAGAGAATTAAAGAGAAACTGAACTGAGGAATTTGTCTTTGGAAGGTGTGGCTCAGAAATCTGAACTGAAAGTTTACACAAGACCAGGAAGATGTGCTTTGAACCACTGTGGTGGCAACCCTTCTTCTTCTTCAGGAAGAGGGGTTGATGCACACAAGCACATAAAGAAACAATGCATGCCCTGGCTTTACATTATTTGAGCCTTGAAATATGTGCATCTTTTTTACTGTTACCGCTTTTCTTGTCTTCCAGATTCACACTTAGAAATTTTTAAGAACTCGGCATATTAAGGACATTTCTGTTCCAAGTTAAAAAACAAAAGATCTTGGTTTTCACTCAAGTGATTCTACCACCACAAGTTGTGATTTTGATATTTTCTATGGGAGAGGAATTCTGGGTAGGACATTTTTACAGGCAAGTTTTTTTTCCATCTTAAATGTAAAATTTCTATAAATTTTCTGCAAATATTTGGCTTAATTACTTCTGAGTGTCTTGCTCTTTCGGTAAATGGCCTTTTTTGGAGTCCACGTAACGATTAATCGGTTTTAAATTAGTAGACAATTCATCCAACAATCGATTAATCACCATTAATCCGATTAATCACTTCAGCCCAAAGAGGACAAAACCAAAATAATTTAAATATCGCTCAGTCGTTTGTAAAAGATTTCCTTATTTTTTGGTGCTTGGTGATCAGCCAGTGCTTAGACGTGGAACCTATCTCCTAGCGATGTTATCTACTGACATGTCTGCACATGTGCGATAAACAATAGTCACCCCACAGTTGCTAACTTAGCGGCTTTGTTGCTACATTCAGCGACTTTTTACACCAGAAAAATCTATATCGGGTTTTTAAAAGACTGGCGATCGGCCGGAAAACTACAATAGCTGTTCCCCTAATATTTTCGTTCAACTAAAAATGGTGATTTTGATCACACCAGCAAAAGTTAGGGGTAAATCATACGCTCTGTTTAAAGAACAGATCTACCTGAGCTGAAGGCCCTCAGGTCAGAGTGGACACAGTGCTCCAGGAAGCGCCGCAGAGGCTGGATGTGAGACAGTGGAGTGTCCCACTCTATGAGGAAGTCCTCAACCATGTGATGAATCGCCTTCGGCCTCGGCAAAGGCCAGCCGTGGGGACGCGTCTTCATGTCCTGCTCTGTAATAGAGACAAAAATAAATAAAAATAAACCCAAACTCCTGAACCACAAAGCCTTATCCCGATGGCAGCGTCCATACCCGTAGGGAGCGAGTCGTAGTAGTATAAAACAGGGTGGAGGAAGTTGGATTTCCAAGCCCTGGTCCAGTCGGTTTCTGACCTGTCGAGCCCCAGGTAGTCTATCTTGCTCTTCCCGTACTCCATGACCAGAACTATCAGCCCCTGACTGGACACGTCGTGGCCAGAGAGAGAGGAGAACCGGGGCAAGGCCTGGAGCAGAAACTCTTCCACGTACTCACAGTGGGAGCTAATAGGCGAGGAAACCAGGCAACACATGCAAACGGTGCAGAAAGGTTTAATACATGTGATACGTTTTAGTCGGAAAAATAAAGAGTATGAACATTTGAAACAGGAACATTTGTAGGAAGCAATGCTGTAACTAATGATTATTTTAATTATTGCTTATCATCACTTGTATAAAACAATGGCCTAAGTCTTTTTTTTTTTTTTTTTACCAAAAGATTATTTAGGCAAAATAAAATAAAACACTTGGGCTATTATGTTAGGAAGGTGACATTATTCTGATGATTTTTCTGATAATCGATTAATCGGATAAAAAAAATTGTCACATTTGGCAGACTTTTCATTGAACCTTTTTTGATGTTAGAAATACATTAAAATATGGAAATAAACAACTCAATTCCTTTTTTAAATAAGCAAATAAACATTTTGTTGCCTAAACTGCAGTAGCAGTTTTCCATAAGTGAACATGTGACAAGCAGAAAGTTTAGAGCTGATCTGTTGATTAAGATTTTTCTTTTTTGCATTAACCGATTAATAATTAGGTAGCAAATGATCCTTAATAGGAGAATTTTTGTTTTCTTGTATTTTTTTTTTTTTTTTTTTACATATTTTCAAACCTGGTGAAACTAAAACTGGCACTTGAGGAGTTCTGAGTGAAACATACAAAGACAAATATGTTGTTTTCTTTTCATCTTAAATGTAAAATATATAAATTCTTTGTACAGTTTTGGATTGATCACTTTTCTGAGTACGGTTCTTCTTTCAGCAAATGGCCTTTTTTAGAGTCTTTACCCTCCAGTTAGCGAAAGATCAGTTAGTAAATTTGTTGCCGATTATCTCAGTAATTGACTAATCAGATTAATCGTTTGAACTCCAGTTGCATGAATAGTAAAATACAAGCAAAAGTATCCATAAACTCGTGACCTGTTTTCAAGTCATTGGTCTCTCCTGACCAATTCTGACATCCTCTTCCCTGTTGGCCGCTCCATGGCTAAACTGCAAAATAGCCGCCGAGTAAACGACGACTCCAAAGCTCAAGATACCAGAGAATCGTCGCCTCACCCTCGGAGAAGAATAACATCCCCAAGTGTCTCAAACATCTGGTACGGTCCGGAGGCCTCCCCGACCCGCTTCAGGATCCAGGACGTCAGCTGTGTTGTCATAAGTCTGGTCGACGGCCATGTGTTGCCGTGGTGACGGTATTCAAGCACACGGTGAACGGCTCGAGCTGAGGCAAAGAGGTGGAGCGGCACATTTGAACGTTTAAATGACGTGAAGGGACAGAACTGTTGCGGCTGGGCACTACCAACCACCATCGCTCGCTTCTACAAATTGGAATAAACGATCCGAACTATACTTTTATCGTATCGTCTATCATTTATTCCAGGAAATTTCTTATCCTGATAAAGTTTTGATTTGTCGCTGTCACAATAAACTCCAATAAATTAATGATTTTTGTCGCTATCACAATAGTACCAGAAATTGGTGTGATTAAATGTTTCTGATCTTTTTTCTGACCTGTGTAACGGAATCCGTGAACGAAGCCCCCAGCGGAGGATCGGTAGTCTCTGGAGTGAGAGGCGGTTCCCAACAGGAACAAACCGGGAGTGTTCTTCCCCTCGTACCACGCCGTCACGCCCGGAAGTCTGCCTTTCGCGTTTTCGCTGGGCGGCGGCCGTGCAGAGCTGAGGAGATTGACGAGAAGAAGAAGAACAAGAAGAAGACGACAACGTTCTTTAGGAATGGGTCGACAGGTACACCGGGAAGCTCGGTTCTCCTGATCCGTACCTGTCGAAAATGCTGAAGTTGAACCGGAAGCCAAGGCAGCGGATCACCCGGTCGTAGGGTTTGCGCAGGGAGAAGTTGTCGATGTGGTCCGGAAGCTCGTCCCGAGGTTCGTTGGAACCTTTCCCCTCCTCACCGTTCTGCTTGAACTGCCTTAAGTTCAGATAGAGCTTGTCCCTCGTCTCTGGAGTCTTCATTCCTGACCTCTTCCTACCCCTTTCCTCCTGTTTGGTGATGACTACGTCCTCCAAGCGAGCCTCTGCCAGACCGTCAAGAGATTTCAACTGGTATGTGTCTAAAACCTCGTTATTAACAGCCCTGGACAGAATAAACAAAGCAAAAGAATGTTTTTCTTCTCAGTCATGTAAAAAACACAATGGTAAATAGTCCTCATCGTCACTTTTATCATTCTCACCACAGTAGCACATTGCCCCCGCCTTAACTCTGAGCCGATTTATCGGTGTAGCCCTACTTTCCTGTGTTTACACCTTTCTTTACCTGAGATCTCCAACGTAATGCGTCTGCCAGGCCAGCCGGACGGTGCTGGAGCTGAGCATGTGCACCCGGCTCGCACTCCCTAAGATGCTCTGGGCAGTTTCGAAAGCGGAGTTTCCTTTCCCAAGGATCAGCACGGCCTGGTTCTTGTAGTCGTCAGGGTTGGTGGAGATGGACTCGTAGCCCTCGGCCAGGTGCGACCCGGCAAACTCCACCTCCTGTGGAACCCACAGGCCCGTGGCTACCAGGAGGATGCTGGAGCAGAAATGAACAGCTTTACAATTTTCATTTGAAAAGAAATTCCAGCATCACTATTTTTAGAAGATACATTCCCCACGTGAAAGTTCAATTTCTCTTTTTGTTATAAGCTACCTGCATGAGTAATCTGCTGCGTGCTGATCGGTGAGGACGTAGCTCCTTCCTTTGGCTGACCGCACCGACCTGATCCGTCCGACGTCCACGCCGTATTTCACCTTCAACCCCAACTCCCTCTCAAACGCCGACAGGTAGACAGGGAAGGCGTCGGCCGGCGGGTAGAACTCCCCGCTCACCCTTTTGAACAGCAGGTCCGGCTTGTCGCTCAGCAGAGAGTTCCAGTCGTGCCGCAGGTTGAACTCTGCGTTGTGTCTTCCTGTGTGGACTTTGTTGATGCTAATCAGCTTCCTGTGCCTGGGATATCTTTAAACACAGAAAACAACAGAGAGAAAGAGAAGTGAAACAACAATGACTTGCTTTATAATATGACACTTTCTCATGGTTTAAGAGTTCTCGTGAGGTTCCCCACTTGTTGAAGAAGCTGCCTGGACCGTTGTTCCTCTCCAGGATGATATAGTCCCGTTTTGCCTTGGAGAGGAAGAACCCCATCTGCAGGCCAGCAGGTCCGGCTCCGAGCACACAGTAGTGGTAGTGGCTGGTGCCATTGTGGAGATCATTGTTGGAGGAGGTTAGGACAAGGCCAACCAGGGTAAAAAGGATGAAACACAGAAGGTTTGCCTCCATAACCTGAGGGTATAAGAAGAACAGTGGCATTGAGAAAAAGTGTGATGCAGGTGGGATGTGATACAGGATAAGGCTTGAATGCAACATTTCTATTTAACTGCAGGATATACGAAAAACAAATTTGTGTATTAATGCAATATTAACAGTGTAAACAGAATTCACTAGACACCATATACTGTCATATTCAATAAATTAGAATATCCGTTCTGATAATGCTGGCTTGTCAGGCAGTTTTTCAGCTGCTAACCTTAAAGCAATAATCATAAACATTTGTTCTGCTATCACTAAAGCGCTACACCAACAAGATATTAAGCGGGCGCTAATGCTAAGGCGCTAACTTCAATTCAAATTATACATGCCCTTGAAAGACTATAACCCTTCACCACCAATTTAACTTTGATATTATAATTTACATGTTCTACTCTGCCCTTATGTATTGTATTTGTGTTTACGTCTTTTTCACTACTGTCTGGTGTTTATTTTTGCTCCCGAATGCTTCTCGTTTTAAGCTAATGGGAAATGAACAGCCAGCGAACATAAGGAGAGGAAACGGAAATGCTGCGTAAATGCTCTTCACTTCAAAATAAGAGCATGAATATAAACATGCAACCACTTGAAATCAGTCGATAAAACTTCAAAACACACTTTTGACTTTATTCAACTGAGAGTTAGCAAAAACAGCCAGATAAATGAAAATAAAAATGTATGTATAAACATTAATTTAGGAGAAGCTAAATGTTACCAAAGTTAGCAAAGGTGCTAACCGGAAAAATGAGCAGAAATGCTAAAACTGGTCAGATTAATAGCATCGTTTACAAATAACCTTTAAGCAGATATTAAGCACCTTTTTCATTAAGCTCACATTTTTAAAACGTTTTTTATTAGTCTGATGTAACACTCCAATCTTAAATCACACGTTTTCATACATTTAATAAAGTAATCAACAATAAACAGGAATAACGCTATTCTTGTCTTTATTTTCTCACCTCGTTTGTTTGCTGACTTTTGCTGTTTACATGTTTGAAATAGAGATTTTATCATCTTCATTAGCTGTATGCGCGAAATAATGAAACTTGAAAACATGAGTGATGTGGAAAATTAATCTGTAAAGGATCCACTTATAGGGAACTGAGTTACTAAACTCACACCAGTTTTAAAGTCCCTCCACTGTCTCCCTGTAGCTCAAAGAATAGACTTTAAAATACTGTTAGTTTACAAATCACTGAACGGTTCAGCGCAACGATACATTAAAGATCTGCTGTTGTTGTATCAACCTTCCAGACCCCTCAGGTCCTCTGGTTCTGGTCTGCTCTGCATCCCCAGAACCAGAACCAAAAGAGGAGAAGCAGCTTTCAGCATCTATGCACCAAAAATCTGGAACAAACTTCCAGAAAACTGTAAAACAGCTGAAACACTGAGTTCCTTCAAATCACAACTAAAAACCCACCTGTTTANGTTTTTGTGTTTGTTATGATGTAAAGCACTTTGAAATGCCTTGCTGCTGAAATGTGCTATACAAATAAAATTTGATTTGATTTAAACTAAATGTAACTTTTAAACAATATTCAACATCAATATGACTGTATATGCAGATACTTAACATGTTTTAAAACGTTAAGACATAATTCGTGTGTGTTTTTGTTTTGTCTTTTTATAAACCGGCTAAACAGACAATAGAAAGCCCCTTTCATACAAGCGGGGTTGGTTTTGTTTTGTGTATTTGTAGTGATCAATAAAGCTTTCTGGTGACAAGTATCCCCCAGCTCTCCATGAACTCCTTAACCCCTTGTTTCCCCCAACCCTGGTCTTGAAGGCTCGCTGCCCTGCACCTTTCAGATGTCTCCCTGCTTCCACGCACCCCGTTCAGATGGTTTCAACTCAACAGAACCCCGTTAATCAGCCAACTACTTAATTAACGTGCACTGAAGCGAGGGAAAGCCTGAAAACAAGCAGGGCGGTGAGCCTTGAAGACCAGGCTCAGGGAAACACCGCCGTGGCCGATGCTACGTCTCCCTGCTGGGGGATGCGGCGGCCAGATGCGACGCCGCCGTTTACAGCGCCACGTATCAATCAAAGATGGAGGACAAACGAAAAGAGCGTCACCTTCTACACGAGTTGGCGCCACATCAGATATGTTGAAACGGCAGCATGTCTGCTCTCAAGAGGCCTTATCCTCGGTAAATTTCCACCAGCAGCCGTCTTCCACCGCGGTGCCGTGGAAACCGGTGGAAACCAATGAGAGCCGCCTGCTGGAGGGGGGCGTGGTCAGAGGAATGCCATAGAAAACAGTGGAGCGCGAGTCATATTTCAGGTCCGCTTCAAGAGACCCTTTATACACAAAATCTGACATGTAACAAGCGAGTTGGAGTTACGTAAAAAATACTGTCGTTCCAGATTTTATTCCATCAACACTCCAGATACGCTCTATGACATGTTGAATAAATCTTTTACCTTTGCTGTTAAGGCCATGTGTTGTGAAGTTCATTGTTGTGATAAGTGAAGGTAATTAGTGGCTAACAGAGAGAAGAAGAAGAGTGAGTCCTTTGTGGATATTTGTGCTGAGCAACAATAAAGAGAGCTTTGTTAAAAGTTTAGCTATGAAGCTTCAGTATGTAATAACACCAGCATACTTTTCAAAATTCCCATGACGATTAAGTCAGAATATGTGGTCATCAGGACAACTTTGGAGATCTATGGCAGTCTAAAACTGAAATATCATCAAATCTTATGTGTGGTTAGGAACTTACATGTAAAATGTAGTTTATCACTGCACAAACTTACATACATATAGGCAAATGTTAATTCAATGGACATATATATATATATAAACATAATCTAAAAACTTAAATAGGACGTCTTTTATTGGATTCCATATGTACCAAAAGTATGTCTGCATCCTTTTGTCATGGAAGCTGTATTTGTATGGGGTTCCATTTGTGCTAAAAATATGGAACCCCCGTCTTTCAGCAATGTATTTCTTCCTCAGACTTTTTTTGTTTTTGATGTGTCAGAGTAAAGAGATTGAGTACAAATGCAAGACATACCTTTTCTTGCTTGTGAAAAATGTTTAAAACAAAGTATACTTTGACTTCCTAACTGTGCTCCGTCGTACCCCGTCTCATAAAATCCCCCCCAAAAAACGAGCGACTCCACACATCCCTCTTTTGAGTTTTGCCTCATCATGTTTCACAACTTTTGCGAAAAGTCTGCCTTGTCACGTTAAGCTGCTGCTGGTTCAGAAACATGACACAGTGCTCACGCTTCCCGTTTGACTCAGCAGCCACGACACCAGGATGGTATAAAAGAGGCCTCAGGGAACCGAGAGGCCAGAACGGAGCCTTCGCAAAGAAGAGACAACTTCCGCTTATGCAGGCAGGATTACAGATTACCAACGTAAGTACAATCTGTTCAACCGATTGCCGTTGCTTTAACGGTGCTTTGAACAAGCGCCATAAAGAGTTTAATGTCATCTGCGTAGATGGAGACGCTGAAGAGCGCAAGGAAAGGCGACTCGGGTGAAACTGGCAGGTATGAACCTTTGAGTTGATTGCTTGACGAGATTTTAAAAAATGTGGTTTTTCCAGTGTGTTAATTTTTAAATTAAAAAGGATTTTTTAATTTAAATTACATTTTGTTTGCCGGCTGTCTTCAGCGACTTATCCGACCAAATCAAAGCCGCCACTAAGAAAAACCACGTCAGAGCTGAAAACACACAGCTGATGCTCAGCTACCAGAAGGGCCAGATTACTCTGAAACAATACAAGGTATGGCGATTATACTCTTCTTTTATTCATTTCCCCCCTCCCACATCATCTTTAAAAGTGCATGTCCCTCTAATGTACCACGCTAGGTCCTGTTGTTCTCCCTCTACGAGATCTACAAAGCTCTAGAGGAAGAGCTGGACAGGAATTCCTCCCATCCCGCCGTGGCTCCCATTTACTTCCCTCAGGAGCTGGCTCGCTTGGAATCGCTGCAAAGCGATCTGGAGTATTTTTTTGGCCAGGACTGGGAGAAGAGAGTGGTTGTCCCCGCAGCCACGCAAAGATACAAACAGAGACTGAGAAAGGTGGGTGAAAATGTTCTGTGGTCAGTGGCGTCACTAAGTTTTCATAAAGCTCACAAAACTTAAAAATTAGCATCATTAGCATTGTTAACAAAATATCAAAAAAGCTTTGGGACACATTTATAATGGAAACGCAGCTACAGTCCACAACCATGTGTGTTCACGGGGTGAATGATGAAACTTTTTTTCTTCTTTTTGATTGGTGGCCAAGTCAACAAACTGGTTTTCCAAAATCAAAACGTGCTACTAGCTAACTAAAACAACCAACTTAAGCACCATGACTCATCCCCCAGGGATGAGTCATGGTGTTTTGTCGTCTACTTGTCTACTTTACAAATAGACAACAAAGAAAGTTAAAGAAATCTTTAATGTTTTGATTTTACAATGTGGCGCCCCCTAATCTGTGCCGCCCCTTGCAGAGAACCACATTAACTAATATTAAGAAGAAAAAAAACCACTATTATCTGCATTCTCAACAAACTGACTTCAGAAGCACTTTATTTTTCAGATCGGCCAGGAGAACCCTGAGCTGCTTGTCGCCCACGCCTACACCCGCTACCTCGGCGACCTGTCGGGGGGTCAGGTGTTGGGGAAAATCACCCAGAAATCTCTGGGGCTGAGCAGCAAAGAGGGGCTGTCGTTCTTCTCCTTCCCCGGCGTGAGCAGCCCCAACCGCTTCAAGCAGCTGTACAGGAGCCGCATGAACAGCGTGGAGCTGACCGAGGAGGAGAAGGCGGCCGTGCTGGAGGAGGCGGTGGAAGCTTTCGAGCTGAACATCCAGGTGAGGGAACGAGATCCCGGGTCAGAGGTCAGTGACCGCCCGGCGAGAGCGCAACAGATTCCCTCGGTGTCAGCCGAAACAGGAACTGAAACCGTGTGTTTGCAGAGCAAGCACGTTGAAACTTGGCGATTTGACCTAAACATGTTCTTTTTCTTCTCCCCATTAGGTTTTTGATGACTTGCAGAAAATGCTGAGCGTCGCCACAGAAACGGACCAATCAGGAAGCGGCGTGGGAGCTGCCAGGTTCACGGCGTCTCCTGTCCTGCAGCTCGCAGTGGGACTGTGTGTTGCCCTGGCAACTGTTGGGGCTGCAATGTATGGGGTGTAGAAATGTGGGTTTTATAGTCGGCATGCACGTGGAACACTTTACACACTAAATCAAGGGTGTCCAAAGTGTGGCTCGGGGGCCACTTTTGGCCCTTAAAATGATTTTGTTTGGACCCCGACCACAACTCAAAAGATTTGACCCCAACAAATCTGGATTTCTTTTTCTCTCTTTTATTAAGGCCCTTTTTATGTTTTGGATCTATAAAAATATACTGATTTCATACAAATTTTGTTTATTGTTAAGCAGCTAAAAAAAAAAAAAAAAAATTACAATAACATTTTTTCAGTTTTAATTCAATGTATTTTTTCGCCCCTCTGGTAGTTTAGCCATTTTTTTTTTTTTTTTTTGCCTCTTGGCAAAAAGTTTGGAGAAAACTGCACTAAATAATTAAGATGGAAGTGTTTACTTGACTTAAAACAAAAACTTCCTTCCATGTACAATATACTTTACAAAGGTTGCGATTGTCTTTCAAACTTTAAATTTATTTTCCTGTAAAGTACAAACTTTAATGTTTTGTTTTTTTAGTGGAGATTTAATGTAGTTCATGAACAAAGTAGTGTATAATTGTGAAATGTAATAAGAAATGATTTATGGTTTTGAAATTATTTTAAAATAAAAACCTTAAAAAAAAATAAAAATGGTGCCCCGACCATACGTTTTACTGCACTCATTGACCGAGACAACCAGAACTAATTGGCTGGACCTCTATCAAATTAACTCGGTTTTATTAGGAATTAATATTTTGGCACTTATTTTACGCAATGTATTTTTTTATACATCATTATGTTGCACAAATATGTTTTTTTTTCTTTTATATCTGTATATAATTTTCAAAACAATTACAAAAACCCAGCGGGTTGAATGCTGTTGAAAGACACTAAAATCCAATTAAATTCAGTGACGTTTCTGGTTCAGTGTGAAATTCTCAATGGAAGAAGTTTCTATGGAAATCCATGTGGACTCTCAATTTGATAATTTCCCCAAAAAAACAAACAAATCGGCGCCGTTGGATCGCATGCTCACAACCTTTTATTTATTTAAACAGACTCTCCATCTCAACAGCAACACCTTTAATCCATTATCTCGGTTCTACATTGTGATAAATGTTATTTTCAGAATCCAGCCTCAATCACCCAAAAAACAACGCAGAACACAAACTATTTACAGAAACAAACAGAGCGGAGGCTCCTCTACTTGACCCGGTAGAGGACCTTCCTCTGCATGCGGTGCTGCAGCTCGCCCCTCCTCAGCATCAGGTGGAGGACCTTGTAGATGGCGTGCTCCGGGTACTTCTGCAAAAGCGAGAGAAAAGAATGAGCGGCGGGGGATTTGGAAAAGACAAAAATACATCTGTTATGCAGTTCTCAAAGGATGTAGCAATTTCTTTGCAGTTAAAAAAAAAGGAAAAAGAAATGACTGATTTTGTGTTTAGATGCTCTCTCATGGTACATTTTTTAAATCAATTTAAAGCCAATTACTTCTTAACATTAGAAATTTGCATTTTTTTCTGCCTAACTGAAAAACAATTTAAAAGTTGAAGTTTTCTCAATCCTATTGCAGTGAATAAAATGATCTTTTTACCAGGAATGCACCGATTTGAAAACTTGGGCCGATACTGATGATGGGCCAATAACCAATATTTAACAATAACCGGTATTTACAACGTATTGGGGGGGAAAAAAAGAGAGAGAAAGAAAAATGACTGCCTTGCTGACTTCATTCCTGCACTTTAACTCCCACAATCCTTTGCTGCATCATTATGTCATGAGATCAAACAAATACCACATAACCTGCCGTCCTTCCCCATCCAGAAACAAACAATCAAGATGGTGATAAATATCGGTTGTCAATATTGGCCTAGTGTTTTTTTTATTGGGCCAATATGTTAAAAAGTGACGAAATAAAAGAAATTAAAATCAGCCGATACCGATGTTGGTGTCAATATATCGTGCATTTCTAAAGTTTATAAAAACAAAACTGAATATTGTTTTGTGAATTTTTGTCATTTAACAGCTTTGTTGTACAAAAATTGACTAATGTCAGTCGATGACGATGTAGGAGCCGACCCATCGTGCATCTCAACTTTTCCACGACTTTGCTGGTGGCGAGTCGTAAATGGCAATAATGCGTTTTGGACTCCGGCTGACCTGCTTGGTGAAGTCCTGGACGATGCTGTGCTCGGACACCTGGGAGCCGATGGCGAAGCGTCTCTTGAGCTGCTTCTCGACGCGGGACAGCATTTCCTGGTCTTCCTGCGAGGTGAATCCCTCCACTCCTGGTTCAACAGCGAGAAAACGTTTCAAACAATCTAGCTTGGTGAAGAACAACGGCCGAACGCCGTGAACGTCCGGCTCCGTGGGCCTCACCGGAGAGGCTGCCGGACAGCGCCGCGTCCAGCGTGGACACCTGGAAGAGCCTGAGGGCCTCGTCCACTTCTTCTTCTCCTGCCACGGCCTGCAGCTTCATCTTAGCCAGAGACTCGGCGATGCGGACAATGGCCTCCAGCTGCCTGTTGGGCAAAACGATCGAGAGAATGTTACCAAAAAATATTTTTAAAAAACCCCGGAATGCGCAACACTGTAAAGGTCACACACCTGACGGTGATGGGGATGGAGGGCCGCTTGTTCGACTCCCTCTCGTGGTCCCTCGCGCCACTCCTCATCACCACGTATCGGTTTTTCAGCTTCTCAGCAGCCGCCGCCGACAGCCGAGGGCCGCATTTACTGCCAAACACACGCAGACACCAGCGCTTTACGTTCTGCCTGTGGCGGCGAGGAGTAACTCACTCAGACAGACGGGTCGCGGGGAGCGCTCACGTTCTGGCGTAGGCGATGTACTTCTTGAACGTGGCGAGAGGAATCTCGCCCTCCACGCCTTCCGTCTGCGTCTGGGCGCTCAGGTGGACGTTCATGACATGGCGAGCCAGAGTCTGCAGTCAGAGTCAGAGTGAGACGGATGGTGATGGTGGTCAGAGGTTTAACATTCACTTTGGCAAGGATGACAATCTTCTAAGTGTCTACGATGACGTGGTGAAACGAGTCCCTTTTCACCTCAACTGTTAGCAAATATGGCCGCATCTCCACTGGCCGCAGAATTGAATAAATTGAAATTCCGAAAATGAATTTGCTTAACAGAATCACACCAATTTTGCTTTTGCAACACGAGGTGTTTTTTTTTTTTTGGGTTGGCCATATCAAAATATATTAACGTCACAAATCTTTTTTCGCATCACACAAGCCTGGAACCGGATGTTACTACTGGAGGAAATGACGAAGACGACAGGAAGATGATGGATTTTTAATGACTTATTGTGTGAACAAACTTATTGACGTTTTAATTGCGTTTCTTATTTACCGGAAACAAAATTGCAAAATTGTGTTTTTTTTTCCACTTTAGCTGGATATCAGACATTTGTAACGGAAACGCAGCTCCTGACAGTCATTTATGGGTCAAGCTGCTCTTTTCCTTGACTTGCAGCACAAAACGGCTGCCTTTCCGTTGACCGTAGGACTCCGCGAACGCGAAATCTGAAAACAAATTTGCTTAATGGAAACGAAAATTTTGAAAAATTGGAATCGGAACATCGGCTGGAAAACGGCAATCGTTGTGCCCCAACAGAGAACTGAACCAAATTCCTCAAGAAAAACCTAAAATGACACAGTGTTGATGGCGCTCACCATGTCCCTCTGCTGGTCATGCTGGTCCTTGATGATGAAGATCATGTCGAAGCGGGACAAGATGGTGGGCATGAAGTCGATGTTGTCCTCGCCCTTCGTGTCGTCCCAGCGACCGAACACGGAGTTGGCGGCGGCGAGCACCGAGCAGCGCGAGTTCAGGGTGGTGGTGATGCCGGCCTGGGAGGAGCATAGATGTCAGGTTACCGCGGCAACCCTCTCAACGGTGGTTTTGTACTTTAACCCGTAGTCTCCGATAAACACCTTAGCGATGGAGATGGTCTGCTGCTCCATGGCCTCGTGGATCGCCACTCGGTCGTCTTCTCTCATCTGGGAGACAAAAACACAACTTTCACTTTTCCTGAACACCGGAGGTCACAAAAATGACTTCCTGGAAATATTTAACGGTTGCTGTTGTGGTGTAAGGCAGCATATGATCTGCAGTCGGGGGATGAGTCGCTGGCTGATCCTCAATGTGACATGAGACTTTTTCACAAACGCTTTAGCTCAATATAAAACAAGTATAAATACAAATGAAATAAGATACAAAAAGAAAAACCCACAGCTTATTTAAATTAAGTAAAATAATATATTTAGACATCTTAAGTCTATGGAAGAGGATGAGGGCCACTAGAAGAAGATGAAAAAAAAAGAATTTTGACTTTAATCTGAGATCAAATCAGAACTTCAAGTAAAATGACTGTCAAAATTATGACTTTAAAAGGCTAAAAACGTCAGAATTCCAAAATAAAGTCAGAATCTGAGATCAGTCATTTTTTCCTCAGTGGCTCTAATCTGTATGAGTCCACTTACTTTATTCTACTAAACTTTAAATTGTCACGTTCCACTCAAACGTCCACTTGACAGCTGACTTAGCGAAACCTTCACTAAGTCAGCTGATCATCAACCACCTATCTCAATTTAAAAAAAAAAAAAAAAGTTTGAGAAAAGTGATCCAAGTAAGTTTACCGTTTGCTCCATTCTGGCTCAAACATAAGAACCGCACCAGAACTCGGTTCTCTCCTTACCTTGTCGAACTCGTCGATGCAGACGACTCCTCCGTCGGCCAGCACCATGGCGCCGCCCTCCATGATGAATCCTCGGGTGGCGGGGTCCCTCAGCACGGAGGCCGTCAGCCCGGCGGCACTGCTGCCTTTCCCAGACGTGTAAACCTGCGGGGGCCACAGAGATGCAGAGACTCAGTCTGGCGTCGCTCCGCCTTCCCGGTGCTGTTGCGGCGCGGTGGAGGCGACGGCTAACCCCGATCGGCGCGCATCTCTCCACGAACTTCAGCAGCTGCGACTTGGCCGTGCCGGGGTCTCCCAGCATCAGCAGGTTGATGTCGCCCCTGCGGGTCAGGCCGTCGGGCAGCCTGGAAGGAGACGACACCGAGACGGTCAAACGCGGAAAGAAGCCGAGGCAAAGCGGGGAGGACCGGGTCGGGCTTCCCACCTCTTCCTGGAGCCGCCGAACAGCAGGCAGGTGATGGCCTTCTTCAGGTCGTCGCTGCCGTAGATGGACGGAGCCACGGAGCTCGCCAGGGAGCCGTAGACGCCGGGAGAGGCGGCGAGCGACCGGAGCTGCTCCTCCTCCTGTGGAGACACGGAGCCTGTGGTGCCGCGGCCTGGAGCGGGAAGAGAGGGGGACGAAAATAAAGTAAGACCCGATTACTGAGGGTACAAAAAAAAAAAAAAAAAAGAGATGACGTGATATGCAGAAATTCATCCAATAATTTTCAACCGTTTTAAAAATTAAGAGGGTGCACCGATTCTGATTGTGGCCAATGCCGATTTTTCTTTTTTTTTTTGCAACGTTGCCAAGTTGGCAGTAGTTGGAGGGACCAGGGGGGAGAGCGCCATCACGGGGATCCAAAGGGAACAGTGGCTGATTTCAAAACCTTTGCAGCGGTCGATAAAATCGGTTTCTCGCCAAAGTGTCGGCCGATCGCCAATCTCCCAAACATTAAGGAAATCTGGGCCGGTTTAATCGGTGCGCTCCTATTGAAAATCCTCCAACTTTCACTTGTAACCACAGACGTCAGTGCATTTTATTGGGATTTGTTGCACATAAAGCCCTGTTTACTGCGATACTCAGACAGGCTGAAGATAAACTTAAGATTAAATAATAAATATAAAAATAATAAAATAAAATAAAATGTTCCTCCTGAGATTTCCAGCATCTAGCAAATAGAAATAATTTTGGCAATTGTAGAGAAGTTTAGTCTGATTTAAAGTCAGAGCATGAGCGTTTGTGTATTTTTATGATGTTATTAGGTGTAATTACTCTTTCCTAAATAATCAAACACTTTATAACAAAACTGCAGTTTGAATTTTCAAGCATTTATAAAGAAATCCAAACTCTTAACAAACATGAAATTAAAACGAGCATTTCCGAGGATTTCAACACCAATGGGCACATAGGCCCGAAAGGGACAAAATAAATATAAAAAAAGCAAATATCCCAAAATTGATAAATAAACCATTGAATGTCTCATTAAATAAACTACAGTAATATACCTTCTAATCATTTTAACAAGATTAATTAATTGAAACATACATGCTATTTTAAATAGAGACAGAATATGTGTCTTTTGAGAGTCGCCTGTTGATTTGGGAGTTTGGTAGCTGCAGGCGGAAATGTTTGGGAATAAAACACGTATAGGCTGGTGGTTGGCGTGGCGATGTACTCGCCTGCTCCCTCTGTGTCAATCTGAATGCCGACCACTCGCAGGTAGGACGAGCGAATCCCCACTCCGACGCCCTTCTCTCTGCCCGCTTTCTTGGCGGCGGCCACCTTTTTGATGGAGTAGATCCCCATGATGGTCACCCTGTTGCCGGGCACCACGCGGTCGCACAGATACCTGGGAGGAAACGAGGAAAGAAAAAAAAAAAAAAGACAAAAAACATTGAATCTGCGTACGATGCAACATCCGCGGAAAGCCGCCGGCGCCCCCTACCTGTCGCAGTAGAGCTGCATGTGACGGGGCATCTCCCCGTGCGGCACGGCGTCCGGCGACTCCTGCAGGCGCAGCGTCTGAAAGTCCACGCAAACGCAGCGGTCCGGGATGATGAAGTACGGGTCCACGGGGCACTTCACCCTGCCGACGTTCTCACTGAGCAAAGACAGACAGACAGAGAAAGAGCTTAGCAACATTTAGCGCGAGGCGCAGCTGGAAGGCGTCTCTCTCTCTCGCTCGCCCCTCACCCTGAACTCACCTGTTGCACTTGCGCGGCAGAGCGTAGCCCTGCAGGCCCGGCGGCAGCGGGATGTTGGGCAGGACGCCGCGGCACCCGCGGCACTGCAGGCACACCTTGGTGGCCTTCGCCTTGACTGCCGTGGCCGAGATGACGATGCCGTGCACCTTCACGAGGCGGGACACCTGCTCTGACTGACACGGGAGGATTTCATGATTAAAGGCGGCGGCACTCACTCTGCATTTTCCCGTCATTTTTTGAACGATCTTCCTGAGCTGATCTGATTGAACTAAGAAGAATGTGAGTTTCAATAAACGGTGTCTCTATTAAGTCTTAAAGGGACAGTATGCTGTGTTTTCCATCATATTAGTTTAACACAATCCAGTAACTGTTACATTCAGCAGTTATAAAAATGCTGTGTATGTCAAATATGACTTAAAAAAAATTTTAATCTGTAATTTAATGCCTTGAAACTGGGCCTCTGTCTCTTTAAGAACTCCTACTCTTTCTGAAACTCCGCCTGCAGGAAGTCATCGCAACATGGCTCCTCTGTTAACCCTTTAACAATGTTTCACTGAGGTGTAACTCGTATAATTAGCTTGGCAGACATATTTGCTAATTGCTACTGGCTAGTCTGAAGGAGCAGGGTGGCGTCGCTGCTCTGTGAGAAACTGCAACTCTGAGGAGGAGCTTTGACTCGAGGGCAGGGCTAGGTCCTTGCAGGCGTTTTTGCACAGCTGAATGGTTGCCATGGAGACTAAAGGATTTCTCAAACATGCATGGAAGAATCAAGGCGACACTCCAGCTATGATTTTGGTGAGGAAATAACATTTTAACATGTCATAAAGCTCAAAAATGTAGATTTTACATAATACTGACACTTTAAAGTCACCTTGTAAGATTTCTTTTTTTATATATACCAAGCTAAATAATGGTTGATAAAAACCTTCAGGCTGCGAATTGAAGCGTGATGGGCGTCACTCTTCAGCATGACCTGAATGTCCTGCACCGTCTCCTCGCCGACGGGCCGGGGGCGGGTCACCTCGTCCGCTACCTCTTTGGCAGCTTCCTCCAGCTGCAAATAAAAAAATTAAAAAAAGAAAAAAGAATCAATATGAGGAGAAAGAAGAAATCACTGTGACGTAAATAGAAAGGTGAACTGACCAGGGGCAGGTTCTCGCTGGGCAGCTTGTAGAGGCAGTCGGACAAATCTTCGTCGAAGCTGGCGAGGTCCTCCATCTCCACCTCCACCCAGAACTCCCCCAGGGTGTAGTGCCGCTTCAGCTCATCCCTGGTTCATCAAGTCCATTAAAAACACTCAGGGTAATTTCTGTTGTGAAGCAGTGTTTCTATAGTAACCACTCCAGGCATTCTGACTGACAGGTTTCCACAAATGCTTTCTGCCTTTAAAAGAGTCCAGATTTAATGACTTCACCATCAATAGTGGTTCTGAATGTGGCTCTAGGTATTTGGAAAAACCACCCCCAGCTGAAAATGAAGCTGAAGTTGGCTTCTGATTGCAACTAAAGGACCATTCCACCTAGTTTTTTGATACCTGGGCTGTATTTGATGTGTTCTAGTTTAAAAGCTAAAAGACTCAGACACAACAATCCCAGACTAAATTCATTCTAAACTGATAGAGGAATATTTAAAACAAAGTTTGTGACACCTTTGTTAGATTTGTGAAACCTCAATAAAGGGCGATTTCAGCTACTTTTTATGCATCTGGACCACTTTACAATTGCTCCAACATTGAAATCAGATTATAAAGGTTTCACAAATCACACTCCAGGCATTAGATACTAAACTATTATTACAGAATAATTGAGTCCAGGTTTGTAGTATCTAGGTAGTTTTGGAGCGTTTCTAATGTGTGCCGGATGCATAAAAAGTGCTGAAATTGCTTTGTTGGTAAAGTTTTACAAGCCACAAACTTTGTTTTCCGTTTTCCCCTATGAGTGTAGAACAACCTAGAGCAGCTTTGAAGTGTCTCAGTATTGCAGTTGTTAAACTAGAACAGATTAAAGACACTGAGGCAGTGGAAAATAGACATTTAGTTGCAATCGGAAGCCAACTTCGGCTCCGTCTGCTGAAGTGGATCAAATACAGAATTATATTTTTCCTCCTTTTGTCCTGATCCAGAACAGATCTGGCACAAAGAACTCCTCCTAACACCTTCTTAAATCCCATTTATTCACCTAAACATCCAACAATGCCTAACTTTGTACCTTCACAATAAATATCCTCAGAAAAGTCCATTTAAAAAAGAGTTTGCGATTGGACTATTGTTAATTTCTGGTTTGCTTGGCCATACTCAATCCCGTTATTCACCTGTATTTGTACGTAAAGCCGGTCCGGTCGGTTCCCACTCGGAACTGGCGCAGGAACTCGCGGAACCTCTTCTTGATCTGGACCCGCTTCTGTCCGCCCTCGTCCCCGCCGGGAGCCTCTCCTCCTCCGAGGCTGTCGCTGTAGTAAACCCCGGGGTCGTCGAAGCCAGACATCCTGCGGAGAGCTGGAGAGAGCTGAGAAATAATAATCCTAACAGAGGAACCGACCAAGATGGACAGATGTCGGAGTTTCGCGGGAAACAAACGAGTGACTTCCTGTCTAGTTTTCCCGCGAACTGCTTTCCCCCAACGCGCCTCCGCTGCCCGCTGATTGGTGGAAACAAACGGCGCCTGTTTCTATTGGTTAAAAGAAGGAAGACGCGTCACGAAGAGGGGGGAGGGGTTTAACGAGGATGGCGCGAAATAGACAACGAAAGGGGCGGAGCTTACAGACCAGCACGCGCTCCAGGAGATGAAAGAACCGAGTTAACTTGTATTTCCGGTCTTGCTCCTTCTCTTCACAATTTTGGAAATGTTTGGGGTTTTTTTTTGCTTTTTGACTTCTGTAGTCTAATAGCAGAAAGATTGATTTAAATGATTTAATCTTAGCCAAATTAAATAATCACAAATGCCTTTGATCAAAAATCACTTGTTTCCATTTTTTTTAATGAGGTCAAACAATATATAAAAACTATAAGATATTCCACCAAATACTTAAGCCATTAAGTATTGTGACCCCGTGGTGGATCCCATTATATTGTACTGTGCTGCATTTTCTCCCCTCACTAAGGTTCATTTTATTTCAGTTCACGGTCTTTTTAGATTCGAGTGATATTGTTGCTACTCTTGAGTAATGTCTCTGGAGACTCTGTTTCTTCACTAAATGAAAAACAGACATGTTTTAACCTAAAATGAAGCAGATCCAGATCTATACTTTATGTTACTGTGAGCCTGTTTTTTTTCTATTATGTTGTTTTTTATTTTTGTATTTTAAAAATTTGACTTTTCCTACAATGTTATATGCTTTCCTGACTTAAAACATGTTGGTTTTTTTTCTTTTTTACAAATTAAATCAGATGTTCTGATCAGATACTCAGTTCTGTTAGACGTTATGACACATTTTTTCAGTCTGACTTGTAGCGTCAACCCGCTGCTAAAGGGTCATTTCGCAGAATTTTACAAGCTGTGCAGAACGTTTTAAAACAAAGAAACACCCTAAAAGTTCAGAAGTTTGTGACATAAACGTACGTAATAAAAAGTACGTTCATGTCACTGATATTTGATACTGATGATTCATATCAGTATCAAATAAACTGAATCACAGCCCTCTGATAATTCAATGATATATTTTTCCCTACTTAAGCGGAAACAGCTAACAAAAAAAACATTTTTAAAATTCAAAAGAGAAGTTTATTGTTTTGGCATAAAACAACCTATTAAGTCATTATTATATTAGTCAAACATCACTAGCGATCACTCAAAAATCACATTTACGGATCCCAGAGAAACATCGTCTCTCTTTTAAGACATAATGCAGCAGAAGTTGGATTTTCAGCCCTTACTGTTACAAATACAAACACCTACGCAAAAAGGTAACATTCGTTCTCATCGACCTACAGGCGTAACTAATGTTTCCGTCTCTGCTCTTCATCAGTAACAGGCAGCGTGAGCGGTTGGCCCTTCTCCCTCCTTCAGGAGACGACGCCATGTTTCCTTCCCGTCTGGATGAAAGCGTCCACGCAGCGGTCGATGTCGTCGTCTGTGTGGGCCGCCGAAATCTGAACCCGGATTCTGGCTTTGCCCTTCGGCACCACCGGGTAGGAGAAGCCGATCACATAGATCCCTGTGGGAAGAGGAGGAGGAGGAAGACGGGTCGTCAGCCGAGGTTCTGCGTCAGCACCCACCCGCCGCGCCGATTCCGCTCACCGTGCTTCAGCATGTCGTCGGCCATCAGAGAGGCCAGGCGGGCGTCGCCCAGCATCACGGGGCAGATGGGGTGGGAGGAGCCAGCGATGGTGAAGCCCGCCTGCGTCATCTTGTTCCGGAATCTGATTGGACGGTGTTCAGAGGAGATTAAAAAAAAAAACACAATAAATGTGTTGGGTATATCGATCGGCCTCAATTTTCTTAATTGGGCCGATACTGACATGTCTACCTTCAGACATGAAAATCAGCCACCGTCCCCTTTTTGTTGACAATATTCATCCCAGTGTTGCCATTGAGCAGCCAAAAAAATATAGTAAAAAATTGGAAAAGCCAAAATTGGAATCATCAGGGTAAGGCTGGGCGATAAATCAATTTTAGCGATTAATCGAATTTTTGGGTCTTTTAATTTTTTGGGGAAAAATATTGATTTTTTTTTCCCCTTTAATGCTCTCCTTGTGTTTTCATAGTCCAGGGTGATGTCACAATAAAGTTTTTTGGACAATATATTGGCCCACACGTTACTGTGATAAACGATAATATTGTTATTTTGAGACAATTTCCAAGTGTAATTATGCTAGTGGCAAAATGCAAAAACACAATCTCAAAGATCAATAAACTTCAAATTATTCTGAACATTTAACATCACAATAACGTTGAAATGATACAAGAATAAAGTCATAATATTAATGGGAGGAAAAAAATGTAGTTTCATGAGAACTCAAGAAAAATATTTTCTTATTGAATGGAATCATCAAAGTTTTTCCGACATTAGCGGAATATTGACAAAGTTTTGCTCACATATGAGATGGAAACGCAGCTAAAAATTTGAGGAAGAGTTGGCATAAACGTCCGCAGGGCAAAACGCACCTCATGGTTTTGGCCGTCATGCTCTGCGCGATCTCGTTGGAGGCGAGCAGCAGCTCCACGGCGCGGGTAGCGCAGCCCACCACGGGAGGCGGGAGGGAGTTGGAGAACAGGTAGGGCCGGGACCGCTGCCGGAGCAGGTCGATGAGGGGCTTGGGGCCAACTGTGTAGCCGCCTGATGGAGAAGACATGACAAAAGAGTTTTATTTAGAATTACTTATCACTGAAGCTGATGGGTCCAAGTGATGCCAACTCCCACCAGCAGGAGGCAGCAGTTGTTATTTTTACAACACTGCCGAGTCAGCCTCACTTGATGTTTGAGCTTAGGTTTAAGTGTGGTGCCAGCCTCCGGCCTTCCCATTTTTCAACATATTTAAACAAATTCCTGCAGTTCAGTTGAGTCGCTGAAACGTTCACAGTGGCGGTTCTTGTGTGGAAGCAGACGTACCTGCTGCTCCTCCCAAAGCTTTTCCCAGAGTGGAATTCACAATCTGAACTCTGTCCATAACTCCCAGGAGCTCGTCTGTCCCTCTGCACACCAAAACACAGACGTTCAGTCGCCTTTCAATGACGACAACCCCCACACCCAAAAAATGACTCAAATTCTCAATATTTCCTTTTCTTTTTTTGCTTCCAAGCAGAGCAAAGAATGATTCCAAGTGTCCAAATCTTCAGCAGCTGCACATCTCAGTTGTTATTTGCCCGTGTTTCTGCCTCACCTGCCCCGAGGCCCCAGGAAGCCGGTGGCGTGGCATTCGTCGATGAACACCATGGCCCCGTACCGCTCGGCCAGGTCGCAGATTCCTGTGAGCGGAGCCACGTCTCCGTCCATGGAGAAGACGCCGTCTGTCACCACCAGGCGCATCCGAGAAGACTGAGGAGGGAAAATATAGTCACCAAAAAGTCACATCTAATGCCGTAAAATAAGTGCCAATATCGCAAAATTCCCCGCAAATATTTCTAAATTAGTATAAAATTTGTGATTTTTGATTGGAAAAAAAAAAGACAATTAAAAAAAAAAACAATCGTGAAATCCTGGAGGGACTGATCAGTGTGAAAGATGTTCAATATTATCTTAAGAAGTACTTGTCGAATTTGGAGACAGCCATTTATTCATATTTGAACTGTTCGATAAAGGGTTTTATCAATACATTCGGGCACCTTAAGAGCATATTTAAAGGGCAAGCACACCCAAAAAAACCCCCAAAAAAACCCACACACACACACCTGAGCCTCTTTGAGCTTGACCTCCAGGTCACTGAGGTCCATGTGTTTGTAGCGCAGCCTCTTGGCCCGGCAGAGGCGGATCCCGTCGATGATGGAGGCGTGGTTGAGCTCATCCGACAGCACGGCGTCGTCCGGGCCCAGCAGGACCTGCGAGAGGTTAGTTCACGCTTTACTGACCACCGTTTCTGGCGGCGGCGAGTATCGCTAGACGTACTTCAAACAGCCCGGCGTTGGCATCGAAACAGCTGGCGTACAGGATGCAGTCCTCCCGCTCATGAAACTCGGCCAGCTTCTGCTCCAGATTCTTATGCAGATTCTTTAAAAAAGAGAGCAAAAAATAAAAAATAAATCTTTTACAGTTATGAACCCGAATGGCAACCTGGCAAAATATTAACCACAAACGTAAACACATGGTAGGGATTTGCCAAATTTGCTGTAAAAATATAAATCAACAAATAATAAATTTATTGTTTGATGAAGTAATGAATGTGCCAAATATTGATTGCGCAAAGAAAGATTGTACATAAAATCAAGAAAATGATGGACAGCCCTAGGCTTAACGAGGCTGTTATAGAAAACACAGTGTGTTCAGTCAGAGGCTTCTTCAGATTTGTTGTAATACAGACTGCTACAGGATATTCCTTTCCAAAGATTATTGCATCACCATCTGCAATAACTAAGAATCTGGAATTAAAATAATTAACTACAAAACTAAATTTTTATGTGAAATCTATAACATATTTTTCAATTTGAATCCAAAAACTAAAAACTTTGATTATGCAGAGCAACATGAATCAATATTTATCTTTTTTTTCAACAGTATTAATAAACATAAATTTCCATTTTATTTCCAATCTTGTTTTATTACCTTGTTTATTTTTTTTTCCCCTCATTTGCATCTTCTGTATTAACTTAATCTAACAAAAATTAATTAACTGTCACATTTTATTTCAGAACTTTTATTTTCATATTCTGTATTTAATTTTTTATTTACCGTCACTGAAAAAAATTAAACCATACACTGATTTATTTATTTTTTTAATATTTTCTCTTTGCAGTTTCTCCCTTCCTGTTTTATCCTTCGTTTATCTACAGATTTCGTTATTATTATTCTGTTCACTTTGGAAGATGTGAAATTATAAGTGCAAAGATAAAATAACGAGCATGGTAAGAAAATGGAAAATGAAATAATGTTGAAAATGGCAAACATGTTTTTATGTCACAACAAATAATATAAGTTTGGAATGCTCTTATTTTTATGAAACCTTTATTTAACCACGAAGTGAAAAACTCATTGAGGTTAAGAAAAAAAACTCATCTAAAGAGTGTCCTTATATTTTTTGGATGCAATATTTGGCACATTAATTGCTATTTATTCCCTGAGAATTTTGGCAGGATTAGTCCTCCATATTGAATTTCGTTTTCAGCTGGATACCAAGATAAATGGAGCAAAGTGTACTTTTCACATCTTCATAAGAAATAAAAATGCTCAAAATGATGCATCAATTCGATGCATCACAATCGTGCATATTTCTATGTTGCTCCATAAATCCCAGAAACGACATAAGAATTCATCGCTTTTCTGGCTCTGAATGCATTAAGCTCCGCCTTACCTGCGTCCCACAGATGAACCTCACAGAGCTCAGTCCGGCGCCGTGCGTCTTCAGCGCGTCTATTCCCGCCTGCACCACTTCCGGGTGACTGGACAGGCCCAGGTAGTTGTTGGCGCAGAAGTTCAATATACCTAAAAACACGACGTTTTTCACAATAAAAAAAGAGGAATAAATAATTTAACAATAAGTGAAGTGAGCAAGTCCTCAAATCGACACAGCGAAGAGTGACGGCGTAAAAGACTCTGGATGTTTCGCGCATGTCGGGTCATGACCTGAAACAAGTGGGGTCAATTATCTGGGAAGGGGTCAATGCAGAAACGTCAACAAGGCCGCAGAGGATCTGCTTCGCTAGCAGGAAGGTAACAAGGCAAAGATTAGAGCTGCTGCCATGGAAACTGAGCATTTTATAAACGGTTCCGCGTCAAACGAAACAAAAAGGAAAAACCTGCGACAGTGGTGTCAATTAATAAGGCAAAGAAATTGTGTTATTTAAAGTCACACTCTAGACGTTTTCGTAAAAATCAATTAAACTCGTAATCGGAAGAACATCACAGATGTCAGTTTTTCCTATTCATTTTGCTTCGTTTCAAAATGTTTGTCCAAAATAAAATTACATTGTCTTAAAAAAGCGTTTTCGCGCACATGCCGCTGATGACATCACAGAAGGCAACTGATCAGTTTTTTTATGGGCATAAATTGTCATAAAAAGGTTAAAACCCGACATCCAAAGACATTCAGTAGTTGCATAGTTTTTATCTGGTGTAAACGTATTCTAGTTCTGATCATCTTCTGGTCTACTAGCAGAAAATATGGCCTAATGTAACCTCTTATCAAAAATAAAATAACTGCTACTGGTAGACGCTAGTCATTAGCAACATATATCCATATTATAAAACATCAAATATACAAAATTTACTACAAACCAAGAAAACTCAGGCAAAATGGTAAAATGGCCGCCCCATTAATTGTAGCACCTCTTGTGATGTCATCAAGTCATAACACAAAGCCCTCAGCACTTTTTTCCTTCTTAAAAAGACATTTATTTTATGTTAATATATATACAGTATTTTATAATCTAATTGTTTTATTAGATTTGTATTAGATTAGATTTGTTGTTATCGAAAAGATTCGACAGCATCTTTAAGTTTTATACTCTTTAATACAGAAAAAGATTAATTTTTTCCCAAGAAAAATAAATAAATCGGTGTAGAGTTTACACAAAAGACGTAATAACAAAACTAAAATAATAATACGGTAATAAAATTTAAAAAAAATATGTGCAGTGCTTTTAATGCAGCCAGTTGCAGATTTTAGAAGCTTCTTACAAAACCTTAAATTAAAACTTATAGGATCTTTTGTTGCTGTTTTTTTGTTGCTTTTTTTTTTTTAGATATATTTTTATTATCTCTTTGTCATGTTTGGCCAAATTATAGTTCATTTTTGTCTTTGAACAGTGTGTGAACTGTGAAGCCCCCTGGGGAAGGAGCTGCAAAAATAACCTCTACTAAAACAGAAGTAGTGCTCGTGTTGTTGTGCAATCTTTGCTCAAGTGAACCTACTTTTCCAGAAGGGGAAATATGACGGAAGCGGGACTTTTTAAATGGCTGCTGTGTAGAACTGGACCGAATATGACTTGACAGAGCCCTTCCTTTGGGTTTACTGCTTTATATAACTTGTGGATACAGTAACCAGAACTCACCGCCTCGGCTGCCTTCCACGTTGATTTGGGGACCCTGCTTGGACGTAATGACCCGCTCCGCTTTCCAGGTGCCCGCGGCCCGGATGGAGTCCAGCTCGCGCTCCAGCACCGCTTTGGCCTCAGCGGCGGCGGCCGCGTAGCTCCGCTTCAGAGCCGGTTCCGAGGACGCCAGGAGCCCCCGGGCCGGTTTCACCAAACCCCGAACCGCTTTGCCGAGAGACATGTCGCTTCTGTTGCGGTTCTGGACCTGCGTGATTGCGTCACCCAGTGCCGATGGGCGTATCTGCTCCGGACCAATCATATGTCGCGGAAGAACAGCAGGTGGGTCTTTTCGTCCAATCAGAATCAGAGCTTTTTGACTGAGTTTTGCTACGGTAGCCGGGAGTTTGTGAGATAAACTACAGCAGTTATGAAAACAATTGTTTTGGGTTTTTTTTTTAATATAAAAACTCATTAACAGTAATAACTTTTAGCGCCAGGTGCAGGCAATAATAACAAGGTTCGGTACATCTTCCTTATTAGACTAACCACGCAAACATAAACATGACCTCACGGTGACCCCTAAGAGTAAAAATATTAGGCTTAAAGCATTTGCTTTCTCCCACATCACATTTATGGTTCCTAAAATATAACACATTGTGTGACACTTTTATTTGGAAAAGGCAGATGGAACGGTGACATTAGTTTTTATTGTATCAGAAAGGGGCAGTTTCTAATTACTTGTTCATTTTTTGGGGGGGGGGGGGGATGCTATCCAATGGCAAAATAACACAATATATATATTTTTAAATTATTATGCCCTCTGGTTTTGGATGCTGGACAAATGAAAGAATCTTCAATCCAACATTTTTGTTTTTGGACAATTGCTGTGATGTGTACATTCATTGTTTTTTCTCTGGGAAAATTAAATTGGACTGGATTTCTTTTCTTCTTTTATTTTCTTGACCCAACTTCTACCTTTCTGAAGCGTGCTCAGAGTGCAAGATTTCACAGCCACCTGTTTTACAGTAAACAACGTGAACCACGGAATAATAAATTGCGAGATGAAAAATAACAGTGACAGGTTGGATTTGGAGGGGGACAAAAAAGGGAAGACAAGACTGTTCTGAGGTCCAGTTAATAGCTTTAGTTGTCATGAATTTCTGTCATTATGCGGAAAAGCTGGAAGTACAAAATCTGGAATTTTTCCACATCCAACAAGAAAAAAAGTGAAGCATTAAACAATAACAGTATGTTACATCTGAGCTTCACTTACAAGTTTACAGCGTTTTTATTTTCATTATTTTTTAAAGTGTACTTTTACCTTTCATGTTACCTGTATATATATATATATATATATATTTATATACACATTTCACAGCAGTATAATACATAATATTTCCTGCAAAGTGTTTCTTTGTAACATCTCTTTCCCCCCCTCTGAATGCCAGGAATGTAACCATATAGAAAATGTGCAAAAGTTTGCTCGCAAACAAACCCTCAAGTAAAAACGTTCATTCACCAGCGTGGTTTTCATCCAGTTCCCAGTTCATTTTCCCGTCCAGCATTGTTCCTCAGCGTGCCACGTCCAACGTAACAAGCCCTCCCCACTCGATCAGAAGTCGGGACGTCCCGTCCGGTGCCTCCCAATGGCTTCAGGACTCGGAGTAGCTGGCGTCCTGTGAGGAGCCTCGCAGGGACGGCAGGCGCTCCGCCGCTTTCGCTCTTTCTGCCAGGAACCTGTCGAACTCTGCCGAGAGCCAAAACAACACGATTCAGAGTTTGGGTCATAGCTGACAGCTCCAGGTTAACTGGAGAGGAACGTATAAAAAAAAAAAAAATTATTATTATTATTTTTTTATTTTTAACAAAACATTTATTGTACAATAAGTTAACAAGAAAAACATTACATAATCAGGTCAAGGAAACTAAAGAAACCAATAAATAAATAATAAACAAATATTTACATTAGCACATAGAATATAGAGAAGGTTCGTCCTGATTGGTTATTAATAACTCTAAATCCTGCTGGAAAACGCCATCTGCTGGTGAAAGGCATGAAACGGAGAAGGAATGAACTTCTCCTGTCAGGCCTGTCGAAATAAATTAATCGTATGATGAATTAAAACAATATATATAATCTCCACTTGCATGATTTATTGTTTTTCTCTCTCTTTCTACCAAAACTCTTCAGTCTGATGCTTTGGTCTCAACTAGACCTTTTTCTGAAAGACAATTTTGTTTACAGAGACTTAATAATTTATTTTCTTAGTTGTTTCTCTTGCTTTGTTTTTTTTTTTTTTCTTTCCAGTTCCTGTGTTAAATGTTCAGTAGAATTTAAAATGTATCCATCTTTGAGAATGTGTTAACCCATTACCATTACTGGAAAATGGTCCAGAAGCAACAATATTATCGTTTATGGCGATAACTTCTGGGAGAGTTTATCGTCCAGCAACGTTTGTTATTGTGACCAGGCACGTTCAGTAATTTTATAAAACAGAAAACAAACCAGACTGCGCCCACTGCTTTAAAAATAACAGTTTCACACATTAGTATCAGAGAATATTGTCTATCTAATGGATCCACTGGTAACCATGGCAGCCAAATAAAATGCTAGCTAGAATCAGTGAGTCATCCAGCAGGACATAATGTTTTAATCCTCACCTTCACTGGTCACACCCTCTGAGTCTTCATAGTCGTCGTACTGCATTGCAGAAAAAACACACACACACAAAGTAAACATTTTCATTCGCCTACATTGTTGTAGCGTTTTGTCAAAGTGCGGGCAAAATGATTTCAAATAATTAAAAAAAACAAAAAGTTTCTCCAAAAGTCGGCTTGTTTCAACAGTGTCTGCAGTTTTATAAATGTAGAATTTTTAGAGAAGACTGTGTGTCTTTAATATTTAAACTACAGCAAAATAGGTGTAACACATAAACAAATCAGCTTCATAAGATCTGGTCGCTGACCTCGTCTTCCAGCTCCAGCCATTTCTCGACGTCGTCCATGACATTGGACTGGTTGATGGGAATCTGAGGAGGAAAAGCAGAGCGACGGGTCAGTGGAGCCGGAAGTGAAACAGCGGAGTCATCATGCCACCAAAAGCACCGAACACAAATTGAAAGCGAACAGGACAGAAGACTCAAATGTGAGGAACGGAGAAAACCCAAGAAGTGAGGAAAAATGTCGACACGTCCCAAACAACGTGCTCTCGGAACCAAACACCGACATGCGGACCGTTGGAACTGACCTCAAAAAAATAAAAATTCAGATGAAATAAATAAAAAAAATCATCATAAACAGAAACAAAAGTCACCCACAACACGTGCGAATGGCAATACAGGGACAAAAAGCAAGCGTTTGCACGCGAGCTGTGCATTCAGACCCACCATTCCCCTTTTAATCATCCAATCTAACTTTGGTGAAGAGCTGCGGGTCGAGGCTGGACTCTCATCCTTCGTGCACACGTATACACACACACACACGCACACACACACACACACACAGAGTTCATTGAAAAGGAAACACTTAGAGAGACATAACTATTCCCCCAAAACTCACCACTGTGTTCACAGCACAGACTCTATAAAGACCCCGTTTAAAACCTGACTTTAAGCATAACTTGACTTTTGTTTTTTACCTTTTTAAGCTGTTTTCATCTTAATGTTCACATGTGCTCAAATGTCCCATGACAGACAACAAGTTCAGTCTTGTGACTCTCAAATCTGTAGGAATCCCAAATACCACTGTGTTTTTTTTGTTTTTTTTCTTCTTCTTCTTACCAATCCAGAGTTTTGTAAACTGCTGCCTTGGGCTCGAGCCAGATCGTCCGCTGTCACTTCATTCGTATCACTGAAAACAAAAGTTTTTTACATTAATTAACTGCTATTAGAGTCATTCACATAAGAACCAGGCAAACGGGGCGAAACGCTTTCAGCAACTTGCCACAAACAGGTAGAATTACGGGATTTGCTTCGCTGACCCCAAAACTACATCTTGGTGTGCTGACAACATTTTTCTCACATGGGTGGAGTGATATGGTTGTGCCGGATGTGCATTAAGACAAGTTTGGATTCTTCTGGCCGAACAACTCGGGAAACTCTCCATCTCTAAGCTGCCGCAGGACGACAAGATGGCTTACATGATCGATATCTGATATTCGATATCAGTTCCTCTAACTGATATCTACATGTGTTATATACATTTCCCTACACTTCCAGTGTTTAGCAGAAGCCTTTCTGCTTCAGCTAACCCCATCCCTCCAGAAACACATGCAAAAGCGGCAACAAGATGGAAATTAATATTGTTCATTAACATGGACCCAGTTTTATTTATCTGATATGGTAAAAAATGGACATTACGGTTGACAAGTTGCTTGGCATTTCAACTTCCATCCATTTTCTTTCACCCTTGTCCCTAATGGGGTCAGGAGTTGCTGGTGCCGATCTCCAGCTACGTTCTGGGCGAGAGGCGGGGTACACCCTGGACAGGTTGCCAGTCTGTCGCAGGGCAACACAGAAACAAACAGGACAAACAACCATGCATACACAATTTGGAAAGACCAATTAACCTGACAGTCATATTTTTGGTCCGTGGGAGGAAGCAGGAGAACCCGGAGAGAACCCACGCATTCACAGGGAGAACATGTAAACTCCGTGCAGAAAGACCCCGGGCCGGGAATCGAACCCAAGGACCTTCTTGCTGCAAGGCAACAGTGCTACCGACTGCGCCACTGTGCAGCCCGCATTGCAACTTGTCAACTGTATCTTCAATCTTGTTAAGATGCGCTGCAAAGTAATTGGCATTTTCACTGCTGGATTTAGGAATGTCTTGAAAATCCTCGAGTGAAGACGAACGACTGCTTTATGCTCACAAACACTGCTGCCTTGGTGCTGCTAGCCGTGCTAACATCACCCATTTTGCTAATATAAAACGCTAAACACGATAAAAACTGTTAATTCTAAGGTCATTTTGCCTTCTTATATTTCACTTCTTATGAAATATAAATGAGAGAAATTCAAATCAGCTAAAACCAGCAATAAGCAGATAAAAAAATAACGAGAAACTGGAAACAAAATACTGTTCAGTGCGTTTCAGCCTTTTAGAATTGATTTATAATTTTTATTTGTTCACCTTGTTAGTTGCTGACTTGAGATGTTCATTTTCTGCGACAACATGTCGTCTGATTCGCTCGTACCTGAATATGAAAAAAGAACAGGAAGCGTTGTAAAAAGGACACAACAACAGTGTAAAAAGAATCGACGGTAAAATATTTAAATAAAATATTCAATTGAAAACGGTACAAAGACAACATGCTTCATATTTATATTGAAAAATATTAAAAATGTACAAATAAATATACATCGCTCTGAACATTTATTATCTATGTAAAAAGAAAAACAAATAAATCTATGTTTTTATTAAAGGAACATTTTACATTTAAACAGGTACATGAATTCAATGAGAAACAATATTTCCAAATTAAGAAATAATTGTACTGACTTGACTTAATTGATTTGTGTAATAAAAGAAAACCCCAGATGATTCTCTACATCAAACACCAGGCAACATTTTTAGCAGGTGCTAAAATATAAATGTCATTCCATAATAAATGTGTAAAAAAAAAAAAAAAAAAGCAGGCAATATTTCAGTTTCATCACGTTATGACTCATCCTGGCACCATTTGTAGCTGTGAGCGAGTCACAGAAAGCGAGCCGCGTTTCAGACGCGGGGAGAGAAACGCGGCACTTACTCAGCTTGGCCATCAGACTGTACAAGCTGTCCGGCTTGGACAGACTGAGGGAGCTGTCGCTTTTCACCGAGGCGATCCCCGATTGGCTGACGGGCGAATAAAGGTCCGACAGGTTCATGTAGTTGTCGCTCTGCAGGAAATCAAAAGAGGAGTGTGAAATCCGACTGATGCGCGACATTAATGTGAGGCTTTACCTTCTGCTCTGTGCTTTGACCGTTCGTTAATCTTCTTTCAAACCTGTAAATAGCAAAACAACCAATGGGGATTAAAAAGCCCTATTGAAGAGATTAAAAAGAATAATAATAATAATAATAATAATAATAATAATGTAATCACCTGTGGTAGCGAGTGAAGGCAGTGTTAATTTCATCGTTGGTGGCCAGTAATTCCTCGATCAGCTTCTCCTCGCTGAGTCTGGGGATGATCTTCACAATCCTGTCTTGCATTTCCTTACATACAGTGTACAACTGCTAATGACACAACCAGACAACGCATGTGTGGGTGGGGTGGGTGGAGGGGGGGATTGAAGGGCCAGATGTAGCACGGAGCGCATGAAGCACTAGATCAGTTAAGGGTACCGCAGCGTCGTCAAGCGACGGGAGAGGAAGGAAATCCACAGTGACGCGGCGAGGAGCGCATTCGGCTCCGAGGCGGATCCATTTTTACCTCCAGCAGCTCCATGTCTGCCTGCTTCGCCGTGACCGGATCCAGCTGGCTCATCATCTCCGACATGGTGGACAGGTTGCTGCGCACCACGCCCAGCTCCGTCTTCAGCATCTTCACCTGCGGCGAGACGGCGAGTGAGACGGCAAGTGAGTCGAAGAGCGCGGCGGCGAGCCGAGAAGCGCTGAGAAATCGGTTGGCGACGGCCAAACCAGGCACGCACCGATCCACTCTTTTCACTTCCGATACCGATATCTGAGGTCTGATATTGGCCGATTCCGAGCCGATTCAGGAAAACAATGTGGTGTTGACTTAAAATATTTATGTTTTTTAACTCGGGGGTGAGATTTTAGGAGTGAACAGGAAGCTGAACGTTTTAAAGTTTCCCTTTTCAACAACTGTATCCACCGTCGATTATTCTGGATTAGAAAGTCTTGGAAGTTTTGGAAATCTCCGATCTTAGTATGAAAGTAAAGTAAATCCACAGATACTAGTGCTAATTGTGCTAATTATGCTAATTTGCTAATATAGAGCAGATGTAAATTTCACATCTGTGTCACATTGTCTTTGTTTTGAAGTAGCAGAGGAATGGTGCTAATCTGCGGAGCTGTGTAACACAGACTGCTCACTGTTGCCTCTGCTCCGAACATAATTCAATGATTCAATTCAATGATCAATTCAATTCAATGATCTGTCGAAGCGGACTTTCAGAAGGAGCAGGAGTTTTTAAAGAGACAGAAGCCCAATTAAATTAGGAAGGCAAATGACTTCTAAGTCATTTTTAACACATGCAGCATTTTTATAACAAGTGAAGTTAACATTTGTTATGCTAGAAAATGAGAGGAAAATACTATCCCTTTTTATGTTTTTGTTTAAAACCCCTAAACAGAAATTAACTAATTGGCTAAAACTTGTTGGAAGGTCAGAGTTTCACAAAACTAGAGGTCCGATTTCAGCCACAAACACTCCTGCTGGTTGAGTGACTCAATTCTTAGTGAAAGGAAGGATGAAGGTTAAAGGCCAAAGTAAGAAATAGAAATAATAAGCAATTGTTAAACCACCATAGCGTCACCCTCCTGAAATAATGTCTTCATTTTTATGCCAAATTTTGGCAAAAAAAAAATTTGGAAAACTTTTTCTGTCAACTTTTAGAAAGAAAAACGACTTGGGCTATTACTTTAGGAAGGTGACGCAAAGAGAAACTGAAATGTGCGGTGACAGTCAGCTGTTGTCCTCCGGCTGCATCATCACCTGGCTGGGAGTGAAGGCGCCGGTTCCCTCCAGGGCCAGTCTGAGCTCAGAGGTGTGAGCGGGGATGAGAGGAGGTTTAGAGGACAGGCGCACAGCAGACAGAGCAGCGGCAGCAGGCCCGTTCCCAGGCACGGTCTGCCGCGCGCCGAGGCAGCGAGAAGACAGGAGAAAAGGAATGAGCAAAAGACAAGAGGAGGCGGATCGGACGCACGGCGACGGCGCCCTGCACCTTCTTCGGAGCCTGAGCCGACGGGTAGCCGTCGAGCCGAGCCGCCGGGAACTCCAGTCCCTTCCGCCGCAGGTCTTCGTACACCGACACCACGCCCGTCAGGTCGGGCGAGCTGCGGAATGCGTCGGCCCACGCCTTGTTGAGGGAAGAAACCACGAGTTAGTCACGAATGAGAACCGGGCCCGGCCTCAACAGGTGGGGCTGCAGGTTCTGCAGCCTCACCTGCAGAACCTGGCACCTAAAAGTGGCGCTCCACCAACAGTGGCAAGAGTTCAACATATTTTACTAAAGTGAAAAGTAAAAATTACTCAAGAAATGATTCAAGTGAGAGTGAAAAAGTATTTGGTCTCAAGTAGTAACTGATCAAAGAAAAAGAAAAAAAAGAATCATTTAATGTTTAAAAATCACATAATCAAACTGAAGCTAAATGGAAATTTTTATACTTTAAGGAGCTAAAGGCTCTAAATAACATGTTTACAAAATAACAAAATCAGCAAAAGAAAAAAAAAGAATCCAATTCAGTTTCTATCAACATAAAACTTTAGGTGTGTGTCTGTCTAGTGGATTTTTGGTTAAAAAAAATAAAATAAAATATACATATATAAATGATTTTTCTATTAGTCATTAAAACTTTCATAAAATTTCCAGATACTGTAAGTTTATATTTATTATTTTTGCAATTGTCTTATTATAAGTTACTTTCTTTTTTATTCCTTAAAATACCAAAATGTGCTTCATAGCTTTATATTCTGACAAACTGAATGATGTCAGACTTCAAAACATGAAGTTATGCGGAAAAGGTGGAACTTTAAGAAATGAAATTAAAATAATTCATCTAAATAACATGATTATAACAAAATCAATTTTTTTTGTTGTTGTTTTAGCACAAATTCAGCAAACAAAGATACACACCTAAAATTTTAATTAAAGTTTTATATTGAAAGAAATCCATATGGATATTTGCTGTTCTGTAATTCTCTTATTAAGATAAATTGTTTTCTTTTTGATTCCTTGAAACACAAAAAGTTACACATAACTTTACATTTTGACAAACCAAATAATGTCACGCATCAAAACATAACGTCACATGGAAATTGAGGTATTTTAAGGATATGACAACAATTCGTTTAAACAACATGATTACAAAACAATATTGAAGATGAGTTCCTTTCAAAATAAGACTTCCAGAAGTTAGCGACACTTCGCAATAAAGTCACTCAAGTAAAAGCAGGGCGTGGTAAAAATTCTCCCTATAAGAACGTAGGCTATTTCCCAAAAACTAAATGTAACCGAACTCGGCCCACCTGTATGATGCCGAGGACTCGGTCATGCACGATCTGCGGCGGGTTGTTCCTGGGGATGATGGCGCGCACCAGGACGCCCTCGATGAAGTCGCGCGTCGTCACCAAGACGTGAAATCTGTAGCCACAGTTCTTCACGCACGTCTCGAGGACCTGCAGTCGGAAAGAGGGTGAGGAAGAAGTCCGACAGCGAGCGAATCGAGCCGCTTTGAGTCCGCGGTTTCGCGCGGCGGCAAAACGGAACCGACGCTCACAGTGAGGGCCGACATGATCTCCTTGAAGTTCTTGTTCGCCGCGATCCGTTTCTTTATGGCTCTGACCGCGTCTCTCGGCCTGGAGGTCAGAGAGGCGGCAACAAGTGAGACGCGCGTGAGCTGGAGGGAAGGCCGTGTTTCTGAAGACGACAGATAAACACACACACACACACGGATACACACCCTTCCTCCGAACTGTTGATCATGTCACAGATTTCCATGTTGAGTTCCCAGTCTTCAGAGGGTAAACTGGAGTTAGTGGCACGCTCTGTGAAAAAACAAAACAAAACAAAACAAAAAGTCAAGAGACGTAAAGCAGCTTGCTAATAACAAATACGACATTTATCGATATTTATGCATCGCATTTTTTTTTATTAAACCATTAGCAGCTGGCCACTTTTTTAATTATTATCATTATTCTTTAGCTTAAACATTTAGCTACAGTTCTGGACATTCGGAAATTAGAAACTGTATATAAGCAAAACGCCCACAGGAAAATGAGTTAGGGAAAATGATTTCATTTCGTAATTCTATCATAAAAAATTATTTCTCTTCGAAGGGAAAGCGCTCAAACGAAGTGAAGTGAAAAATCAGTAGTTCTTTGTGTGTACGCTGCACGGCGGGCGTGGTTCACTTCAGGGGGCCGGCGTCATCATGGAGACGCACGTCTTCATTATGTGGGGATATTTTTAGCTCCTGGCTGCCTGGATGAAGGGTAAACGATTTCCTGTTTGACCCCATAAAAAAACAAAAACAAAAAGAAAAAAAAACCCTGGAAGAATCATCTACGGCCCCGAAGAGACGGCCTGGATCAGATAGGTCTGATGAACACTAATCAGTGACGACCACAGGAAACCGAAATGTGCGCAGCTATGTGAACGCACGCGCTCCACTTTGGTGCTTTAAGAGCAGCACACTCCCAGACACCTAACAAACAAACAAAACGACAACAAAATCAGTAAAAACTACCACAAGTAATGTGGAAAAATGTGTTTGTCAGTTTCCTTTTTTGGGGGGTGACAATAGAACAGTCCTTTGTTTGTCACTCAGATGGGAAATTCCCAGTATAGCAGCTTGACTGGTAGATAACTTGAGAGTGGGGGGTTTCTAGGGTAGGAGGGGCTTCAGGGCGGGTGGCCAGTGTTTCTTCACTGGGGCACAGAACAAAAGAATAAAAAATACACAAATAAAAAACGGGCAGCATCTCATTGTTTAATATTTTAAATCGGCCACGTTTAGCGGGTTGCAGACGCCTGATACAGCAGATGAAAACTGATCCTACCTCAATTAGAGATAATATCAACGATCCGATGTTAATATCTGTATCGGCCGATATTGAAAAAAAAACAAAACCACTCCTACGTTGGCTATTGGTGCCGATGTGCCAGATCCATAAGATCAGATCTATAAAGTCTAATTCTGTAGTCCGAGCGACGTTGTTGTTTGTTGTTTATTTTACATTATATTGAGAATTGCTGGTTTCGCTTTCTGATCCAATTGAAAGAAGGTTTGTTGCAGTTTATTTTTATATTCTTCACCAAGATAGACAACCTATTGATTGTTTTTGTGTCCGTTTCAGTTTCTTTGGCTGTTATACTCCTGACTGAACCGACTGAACAAACTAAACTTGTGTTGTTTTCACATGTTCGACCAGGCTTTTGTGAAGCCACCGGTGTGTTTCAGTGTGCTGTTCTGGCGCAGAGTCGTCAAATCAATTTGTAATTCAGTACATTTATGCCCGCCTTTGAAAAAAGAAGCGTTTCGCGTGAATTTTGTAGGTGGAACAAAACGGAATCCAAACCTCAAAATATCGGCACCGATATCCGAAGTGAAGAAAGTGGATCGGTGCATCGCTGATCCTAATACAGCTGAAGGTAAGAGTGATTTTTTTACAATTTTTTTATTTATTGTTAAAAAAACAGCTACAAGAGTTGAAATTGGTCAAAAGTAGGAATTGGTTACGCAAATAGAAGCACACTGGTACACCTGTTAAGAACAACAACAACAATAATAAAATGTTCATAAGCAATTGAAAGAAATCCACGACGCACAAGAAATTTAAACCCCCAAGTTGACACGTTTTACATAAAGATGAAAACAGGCCCACTAATAAAGCTTTAGCATGTTGTTTAGATGGGGGGTAAATCCCACAAGTGTTTACCCGGAGCACAGTGACACTAATGTCAATATAGATGTATGCGCTTCCTGGTTCCCAAGGTTACCACTGTCTCTTTAATAAATGAAAACGAGCTCCTTAATCGTTGCTATCAGAGCAATAATAATGATGATGATGAGGATGATGATGATGATGAGGATGATGGTGATATCTAAAGCAGTCAGTTAGTGAGTGGCACAGAAAAGCCAGTGTGATGTGAATGCGCTGCAGCCTGCTCTCTCTCAATTGGGTCAGATGGGGTGGTGCTGGGTGGGTGGGGGTGGGATGTCCGGCTCAGCTCGGTGCAGGTTAAAAACGGAGCCGACTGGGACCGATCGGTCTACCCAACACCCCCCCCCACACCGCCTGATCATTGTCTTCTCAGCGCGTCAATCACGCCGTAAGCCGCCGCGCCTCCATCTGCCTTCACGCGTTTTTAAGTTGTTGTTGTTTCCCCTCCTCCTCCTCCTCCCCGTGGTGAAACGCGCCATGTCTTGGAGTGAAGTGAAAAATAAATAAATAGAAAACAGGTTACAGAACGGAGGGCGGTGGAGGCTGGGCGGACCGCTCGAGCAGAGCCACTGATCGCGTTAAAGCGCTTTAATTCATTTATTTATTTATCTATTTTCTCTCTGCGTTGCGAGCTCACCGATTAACTGGCCCACCGGCGAGCTGAACGGATTCCCCAGCAGAAACTCCATGATGGTGGACGGTGAGAGGGTCCTTGACGTCCCCGGGCCCCCGCTGCTGCTGCTGCTGCCGCTGCTGCTTTCTCCAAAGTGGAGCACCGAGTGCGTCAGGCTTTAAAGGGACAGCAGCCCTGCTACTTATCAGACGCTCGCTGTTACAAGGTCGCTACGTTGTAACTGCGCCCCGCGGCGGCTGCTTGGATGTCTGCTGCGTTAAAAACAGAAATAAATAATTAAATGACAGAGGAAAAAATATTTGCATTTGCAGCAGCATACAGTAACTGTCCGAGCTGACAGCCAGGGGCGCCGCCAGAAATCCGGGGCCTCGTGACAAAAAATAAAATCGGCCCCCCACCGACCAATCAGCAATCCAGGCTTCTTCAAGCTGCAGTAGGCTATAGAACTTTAATTTTTTTTTTAAAAAGTGTTTTCTCCATAATAATTAAAGCTGTTACCATGTCATGACAGTTTGTTATGAGACAGATAATCTGTGAAAACAATCAATCTCCTCCACCTGCTCGGACAAAATTACCATTACTGGCTAAAGTAATGCAACGTTCTGGCCAAAAATAACCAATCAGAACCAGGAGGAGGGTCTCAGCGCTGCCAATCAACCTCATTCACTCACTGCTAAATGTGCTAATGTTGGAAAAACAACTTATCATTACAGGAAAATTGTTTATCTGCTGTCATTGGTAGCTGTGCTAACTAGACTAGGCATTTACAATAGGATGCATTAGGTGCAGCAGAGGGATGAGCAGCACCACATGAGATTGTGATTGACAGCACTAAAGCTCTCCTGTCTCTCATTAGTTTTCTAGATTGCAGAGGAAATAGATTTTTGTGACTCACTCTTACTGGCGATACACCTCACTGCCGTCACCAGCAGGTGAAGCAGTCGTCCAGGTTTAGACGACCAGTTCAGATGCTTCCGCTTCCTGCATCTTCAGATGATCATTTATGGCACGTGCATCATCTCTTACTAATCAGTGAAATGAAATTATTGTCATTTTATTGTGACAAAAAGAGTACTCTCTTTTTGTCACAATAAAATGATTGTGACAAAAATCATTTTTTGTCACAATCATATCAGTTGTCACAATCGATATGAGGACAACTGATATGAGTCCTCATATCAGTTGTGAATTCTAAAGCTACTTAGCATGTCCACCACTGATGGTGGATGAACGTTTTTCCTGTAATGGTAAGTTGTTTCTTCGCCTTTAGCACTTTTAGCAGCGAGTACATGAGGATGATTGACACCGCCAAGACACTCCTCCTGGTTCTGATTGGTTGCTTTTGGTCAGGTCGAATCAGAAGCTATGCTAATCATTCGGAGAGACATAGTAGCTCAGGGAATAGGTAGAGAAGACCAATCTTTTGACGGATTTTCCATCCATCCATCCATCCATCCATCCATCTTCTTCCGCTTATCCGGGGTTGGGTCGCGGGGGTAGCAGCTTAAGAAGGGAGGCCCAGGCTTCCCTCTCCCCAGCCAATTCTTCCAGCTCCTCCGGGGGAATCCCAATCCCATCTTCAGTACAGAGAGCAGCGGAACTCCCAGCTAACGCCTCCCAATCTTGTCGTCATGGTAGCGAAGATATCGGGCCACAGAGGATGTTTTTACTTGTTTCTTTTTATCTTTCCACAAACACATTCGTTATGTTTTAATTGGATTTTTGGTGATACGCCACTAACTGTGGCACATTTGTCAAATAGTCAGAAGGGATAGTTTCCAATTTTTTAAGGTAAAAATCTCAAAAGGTTTAGTTCTATTTTTCTTTAATCTCCTTCTTTAAAGGCACAGTGTTACGTAAAATCAACTTTTGAGCTTCACGTTGTATTATAACCACGTTATAACACAACATACCCGGAGTGTTGCTTTGATTCTTTCATGCATGTTTGAGAAATCCTTGAATCTCCATGGCAACCCACTCATCTCCTTCAGACTAGCCAGCGGCAATTAGCAAACAGAACTCAGCTTATTATAGGAGCGACTTCTCAATGCAGTGCTGGTAAAAACACTGTTAAAGGGCTAATAGAGGAGGTATTTTTGTTGTTTGTGTTCTTGGCAACAAGAACAGAATCCACACTAATCCACACTAAATCAATCGTAGGCCAACAAATGGACCCTGCGCCGCACTCTGGAAACCCCTCTATGTTGTAAAAAACTATGCACAGATGTTAATTTTGGGTTCATCACTGTGCTTGAATTTCATTTAAACCATCACTTGGTCTTTGTAAAAACAACGACTGGGGTGCAAATAAATGAAATTATAACCAGTCACAGAATCGGATCTTATAATTTAATAGCCACTCAACAGAAATTAAGATTGGCAAGAGTGTTTTCCTCCCTCAAGGGATTTACACTTACTCCAACCGATACATCACAGATGGAATAATTAAACCGCCAGAGCAGCCATAATCAAATCCAATCACTTTAACTGGAAAGAGAGAGGATTAGTAATGAAGCCAATTAGCATCACTTATGCTAAAAGAGATTGTGTGAGCAATTTATAGGAACCAACTGCAGACCATATATACAGTAATTTTATTAAAAAACAAACAAACCCTTTATCTTTGTCACATTGTGTGAGGTTACAACCACTGAATTTATTGAATTTCATGCTGTAGACAGTTTGTTCTGAGTTATTTAGGTGATTAGGAGCCAACGCTCTGGTCAGATGAGAGCAACATGTTGATTGGCAAGTTGACCCACAGTTACCTTAGATCCATAACAACGTGTTTTGTGTACTTTAGCTTGATTTTGATGATGGCATTTGACAAAATGTAACATTAATTGCCACATTTTGTCGACGCATTGCGTGTTTTACAACTGGTTGCTGAAATGTGCCACACAATTAAACCTGACTTTTTAAATAATTGAGTTATTTTCCTAAAACTCCCCAAAATATTAACACAGCTCTCCTGATGTGGATCTAAGAGTTTTATAGAAAGTAAAATGTTTGCAAAATACACATTGATTCAAAAAAAGAAGAATCTTTGATGCCCCCGAATTCCCCTCCAAAATGGCACCTTGGGCTACTGCCCCCTGTGAGACCTTTCTGAAATCTGGTCCAATTTCCATCCAATTTGACCAAACTTGTGTTAATTTGTCAACTCCAATTGCAGAAAAAAGTTGCTGGAAACAAATGCACACCACACTTTTCACATTTTATGTGTACAAACATTCAAAAGCCACAAACCGCATTAATGTTCGACTTTTATGTTTTTCTGTCCATGAAACTCCAGTGTGGCAGCGATGCGGTAAACGCTCAAGAGGATTAAACACTTGAAGAATCGTTTGTCATTAAAGGAAACCCACAGAACGGATACGTAAAAACACTGAGGAGTCCTGTTTGTGTTTCCACACACACACACACATGTTTACGCGGCTATCTTTGCGGGGACTTTCCATTGACTTCCATTCATTTCTACAGCCTAAACCTTACCCTTACCCTTATCCTAACCCTACATACCTACATACCTAACCCTTAGTCCTAAATCTGACCCCTGACCCAAAAACAGCGTTTCCCCTTGTGGGGACCAGGCCTCAGTCCCCACAAGGAGCAGTGGGTCCCCACAACGTAGCATGTGTCAGGATAATGGTCCCCACAAGGTATTATTAACACACACACACACACACACACACACGCATACACACACATGCATTCAGCGTTTTACTCCTTCACATGACAGAGCAGGTGAAGCCGCAGCAGTCTTTCAGCAGCGTCAGTCCAGCTTTGGTGAGAAACGGACCGGATGTCTGCTGGGATTGTGATGCAACCCTTCGATCTCGCAGAGCACCTGAACGAGGCAGAAGAACAGAAAATAGTAAAATAGTTATTACTCACGAGATCTGAATTTCTATATTCGTAGATTGTGATTTCCCGTAGAGCTGCGTCATATCAGAGAAAGATGCAATGAGTGGGGAAACAATGTCTATTTTCTTGTGATTTGGAAAATTCACATCTTCACATATCCGTTGTATTCAGTGACTTGTTTAACTCACCTTTTTTGGCCAAAGAATTGGGAAATCTGGATTCCAGAAACGCTGCCATCTCCTTGTCTTCCTCTCTTTCCCTGAAGAAGACAATATTTTCTGGACCTCACTGTTCCACGACACGGTTTTAATGCTTCATTTTATGCACCGGGAAACTGAGCCGACAAATCAATTCTGCGAATGCTGAATCAGGACAGCTCTTTTCTCATTTTGCATTTTAAAAAAAAAAAATCTGCTGTAAATACTCACCACGCAGCCGATGAAGCGTCCCAGAGAAAATTGAAATGTCACTCAAAGTCATTTATTTACACCAAGCTGATTTAACCCCACAAAATAAAGAAATGGCAAACAAAAGATCAAAACTTACACAACAACAAAATTGTATTTGACATTTATGTTTTGAAATGTTAAGATTTTATCCTCAAAAAAAAGTATACTTTTTCTGCAGGAACATTTTATACAGACAATTTAGCCATTTTACGTGAAATTCGCCCTCAAGAACAATTAATATGAAGCAAAGTTAGGGATAAAATGGCTCGTTCTTAAAAAAAAAAAGGATCATTTGAACAGCTATTTCCCCATCAAAGAGCCTTAAGTCCCATCATTATTGTCTTGTTAGACATAAAATTGTGCGTCAGCAGCATAGTACAAGAGGGCCGAGAATGAAACCTTGAGGAACCCCACATGTGAATTTCAAATTCAATTCAAATTCAATTTCAAAGTCACTTTCAAAAATACGTTGTTTTTTTTTTGTTTGTTTTTTTTTCAGTATTTTTGAATTTGAAACTCACATGTGGGGTTCCTCAAGGTTTCTTTCTCGGGCCACTTTTATTCGATGTCAACATGTTTTCCCCGGCTCAGATTTGTCTTCTCTTCGAGCCGTTTTGTTTTTGAATTTTGTTCGCTCGGACACTATGTTTATTTAACGCAAAGTGATGCAAAATAGATCAATTATGCAAAATACCAATTTCTCAAAGCACCAAATAACAATAGCAATAGTAATAAATCTCGTGTCCTTTTGCAGAATCGAAGATTTCGACCCATCATTTTTACGACGTTGGTCAGAAAACACTTCAGCAAGAGCAGTTAGAGGATCCGGCTAATAAGGAAGGAAGTGCATGAACATAATACAAAGAACAGCTTTGAAGAGAGGGGACAAAAAAAAAAGAGTCCAAGCAAATAGCTGACTCTAAAATATATATTGTATGAAGTGAAAAAGTCCTTCATATCAAACATTTCATTACATTTTCTGATAGATTCTGTCACCTGAGCCGTTCAAACTCCACATCGTCCACCAGGAAGTCTCTGGTCTTCACCAGCTTGTTAATCTGCTCCAGCAGCTCCTCTTCCTTCTCTCCGTCTTTGTCTGTTTAACAGTCACAAGATGGTTAAACAGTTCCAGGTGTTCAAATGAAAACTACAGACGATTTGGGTTGAGCTTGTAAATGAAAAGAGACTTTCTATTCAGATATTTTCCATTCACGGTAAACGGTAAATAGTTTATCGTTCCTGTTTCAGAATCGAGCTAATACCATCCGGTTAGACTGAAAACGGATCACAAAAGGCTCCATCGATTAGTGATGTAGATTTGAAATCAGATTTTTTTTTTTTATAAAAAAAAAAAAAAAAGAAGCTTTTTTGAGCCATCAAAAGGCATAACTCAAAACTTAGGGAATTTCTTTACTGGTCTGAAACGCTGGAGGCGCAAAACGTAAAAAAAAAAAAAAAAGAAATCTGGCTCGAATTGAACGCGCGTAAGTGCTCACACACTTTCCAAATGTGATCTCTGCTTACAGCGACGTAGAAATCCCTAAGAGATTAGAAAATCAAAAACTCTCATCAGCTGGGAGCCTTTCGTGACAAAAAGATGCGAGTGGGTCGGCGGCAAGAACGTGTGAAATCACTGCACACAGAAAGAGATTTAAAAGAAGACGAACTATTTTTCAGCTCACCTGGAGTTGTGACAAGTTTCTGCAGCTCCTGCTTCAGCCTCGTGATTTCTTTACAGAGCTGGATGTCATCCATCCTGAGCCAGAAAAAAAAAAAAAGAAAAGATAAATATATAAGACATGAGCAGAAAAATGTTCACTATTAGCCTACTATATTACTTGCCATATTTTTCTGCAATTGGTTAAATTCTGTCTTCAGAATGTGATTTCGAATTACACACACAATAAATACCCGCCCCAAGTTGCAACAAATACAACTAAATATTGGGAAAAGATTTTTAAGCAGGAATAGACGATGGATGAATGGCTGAATATTACCAAACTTCCAAATTTTCCTCCTGGTTAAGCAATTTTAAACTATAGTTACCCTCCTTCTATCACCCAATTTGACCGCAGGAAACAATATGAAGGAAGTTTTTAGCAATTTTGAGACAGGAGTAGAAAGATTTTAGTCTGACAACCAAGTGCTTTACACAAACACACGTCACCATGCGAGTTACACAGCACAGAAATGTTCCTGAAAAAAACCTCTAAATCATAGAGAAAGCACAAAAAAAAAAAGAAAAAGAGGTGCATTGTCAGACTGTCTCAATCACATTGTGCCTCCGTTACACCGACTCCAACATGCTTCCTAGTCATTAACCGACTCCAACCCCTTCTCCCTGCTGCAAAGTGTCAAAAATAATGAGGTCTCTGCAGAAAACGAGCAAAAATAATTAAAAACACTGAGGGGGTTCCTGCAGCTTGCTGCAGTTTTAATCATCTGTTTTGCTGCCGTGCACATGGCTGCTTCACGACTTCTTCCCGCAGGACAGCGAAGACCGTCAGAGGATTTTAACACAATGTTTCTCTGTGTTTGAGGCAGCAAAGGAATAATAAGTAGATAATGAAATGATACCAAAGACATATTTTGTCCGTCAAGGCGATATCTTTAACAGGGGTCAAGTTAAAGCAGATTTTGGCTCCATTTCTCTCAATCTGAGCTTGAACAGCTCAATGTATTCTTTCAGATGAATATTGAGAGCAAGGACGATTTTTACTTAAACTATTTGCCTGTAGCCGACTTTCCACTACGAATGTGCACAAAACTTTGCTGATATTTTGCAAATGTTAAAAAAAAAAAACAAACAAAAAAAAAAAACAGAATTTCACAATTAGGGACAAATCGTGAACAAACGTAGTCACATTTGTTCACACAGTAACTCGTTATACAACATGCCGAATGAAAAATAAAAGTCCTTTTATGCTTATTGATGAGGGACATCAATGTAAAACAATTTCATATTTTGTCATGTTGGAACAAATGTCACTGCTTTTTGGGAACTTATAAAAGGTTTTGTTATTTATGACTGCTGATCCAAAGATAGAAACCGATAAAGATTCGGAAAGCAATCTGGGAGGAAAGGTGGAAATAACTGTAAATATGTTTGCTGATCTATTTGGCATGAACATTTTACATGTATCTCAGCTCCGATTCTCTTCGTACGAGGATCTCACGCATGCGCTCAATCTTGAACAACTCCCCTTCGATGTCCTCCACCGTGACCGTAGAGTCGGCCATCGAGATGACGTTTTCTGCTGAAAGGCAGGGGGGGGGGAAACAACACAAAATGAATCAAGAAGAAGAAAAATCAAAAGATGAGGAGTTTTAAACTTAGGGAAATGTGTCTCGAGGTCTGACTGCATTTCTCTCAGATTACATCATTTTATTATACAGTGCTATTCTGTGTATTGGTTGCTCAAACCCCTCAATTGTAAAAAAAAAACAAAAAACAAAAACCCAAAAAACATGCATTTTTAGATACAAAACTTCATAAATATAACCATGACAGTGCCTGGATATCATCTCATCAGTAGTGTAATGACTAGTTTAAGTGGGTGTGACTTACAAAAAAAACGAGGAGAAAAACCTTTGAAGGTTGAAAAACAATTTCTAAATGTCATCTTGTTCTAAGAATGAGTCTGTATTTCTCACAAGTACTGAACAGCTCCTATTATTGATGCTGTGCTGAGTCCAAATGTCTGTTGATGCTAAGGGACTTTCACCGGTTCGAAACCGGAAAATGTTGTTACATTTTCAGCTGGTGCGTTTCACGTTCGCACTGTCAAATGAACTAAGCCCTTCGAGAAACCTGTTCACCTTCCTCGCCTGTGGGGGGCGCTGCACCGAGAACCACTGAAGGAAACGACACGAAAACCTCCGAAGAAGACGACGAAGAGCGCGAAAACTCATCCTTGAGGGAAAACGACATCCTTCTTCAAAAGATCGAAACAAAGACGGAGTGGCGTCGAATTTCAGTTTAATTTTTTTGTCTTTGGCAAAAGCACCACGAGCTTTTCTTCCCACGTTTGTTTTTGGGTTTTTTTTACCCAGAATGCCCTGCGCTCCACTCCGTTCCTCTCAACTTTTTTGTGGGCTTTTGTTTTTGTGTACTTTTCTTGTAGAAAAAAAAAAAAAAGAAGTATTTTTCAGTAAAAAAAACAAAACAAAAACAAAGATAAAGTAAATTTTCTTCCAGCATTTTTCAAAAATATCACTGAAGACCAGAACCGGCCCTTCCTGCAGCCTCCTACTGCTCACCGGCAGCCATGAGTCAGCCATCTTTCAGAGCTCGGATTGGCCTCTAATTTCATGACCTTGTATGAAAAGGCAAAACCATTACACTGACACTGAATAACACACACGCCGAGCAAATCATTACATACCATACTGCTTAATTTAACTTGTGTGCTTTCCCTCCTTTTACTCAAAAACTTTACCTTCAACATTGTGGCCAATGTTCATTTTACAATGGGGAACTTCTATTTATTTATTTATTAGTTCTATTTATTAGTTCTTTAGAAATCCTCATTTTTGGCATGACGAAACAACACAAACACAGAAGAATTAGAATTAGTGGCACGTGTAATGTTTCATATAATAGCTCATTTCTGATATTTGCTACTCCGTTTTGGTAAGAAAGTCTTACTGAAACATTTTAGTTAGGATTCATATAAAGTAAAGTCAACACTTCAGAGCAAAAACGTCTCAAGTCTCCCCATTTGTTTCTTCTCCCCCACTTTCTTCAAGACATTCAAACGATATAAAACCACCAAACATGTTTTCACATGATCTACTGCAGGACAATTGATACAATCCTGTAATCAGCACAAAACTGAATTGGAGAGGAGAAAACAACCCAAACTCGAATATGTTTAGAATTTCAGCTGCCAGTTAAATATAATTATTATGTGATGGATAATATTGGCCACGGTAAATTTGAGCAAATTTCAAAAATAATGAAAACAATAAAGATTTTCTCTGCAATAAGGGTCAAATTATTTTCTAGAATTTACTTTTCTAATAATAATAATAATGACAATAATAATAATGATAATAATAATAATCAAGATGCCAGTAAAGTTTTTCAGACAGTGTAGTACATTAAGTGACTCAAAAATCTTGCTCCCTTAATTTAAGTATGTCAATAATAAAACAAATAAAGATACATATAAATAAAAATAAAAACGATTCCAGTCAGATAAACTCACTCGGTTTCTCTGTCTCTCCGCGCTGTTGAGAGGATCTTCTTTCTTTTTCCATGTTTGTAAAACAAACGGCGTCTTTTCCTGAGGCTGCAGGGTCGATTCAGACCTGAAGTCTGTGTGGCTGTTCTGAAATACAGCAGATGATGAATCCAGTCAGCGCTCAGCCTCTCGGGGTAATTGTCTGTTCTCAGAGGCGCCACCTGCTGGTACAATGTCGGGAGCTTCCCCACACAGTCCAAGATGCTTCACAACTCACCTTTACAGGCTTTCCAGGGACTATCAACCACTAGCCATATGCTTCTTGTACCACTCTGTGCTTTACATTACTGATTAACAGCAAGCTGGAAATGGCAGCACCAGTCCTCCAGGGGGAGCGAAGCAAAAAAGTAATCTGCATGCAGTGGAACCAACAGGTTAAATACACTGTGTAGGCAGAAGACCAACTGCTTATTGGGACTTTTCCAGCTACATAGTGCCATTTTACTGCATAATCAAGTAAGTCTGTTGACTTCAGTTGTTATAAAAATGTTGTACATATCAAATATGACTTAAAAGGAATTTGACTTAGTAATTTAGCGCCTCAAAATTGGGCCAATGTCTCCTTAAGAAACTGGTGATCTTTCTGAAAAGCCGCCTTCAGGAAGTTATAACATGGCTCCTCTGTTGACCCTTTAATGATTTCACCAGCGCTGCACTGAGAAGCAGCTTGTGTAATGAGCTAAGCAGACCACCAGATGGTTGCTAATTGCAGCTGGCTGGGCTGAAGGAGCTGAGCGGGGGTCGTCACGGGGCGGGGGTGCTCTGTGAGGCAGAGGTTTCCAAAACGTGGAAGCTGCAGCTCCAAGGAGGCGGAGCCAGGTCCAACCAGACGTCTTGCACAACTGAATGGTTGCCATGGGAGATTCAAGGATTTCTCCAACATGGATTAAAGAATCAAAGCAACACTCCTGGTATGCTTTTGATGAATTAGCATCATGGATTACTTTCTCTTAATAATTTTCTCTATGTTGTATTGACTCAATTAAAAATACATCACAATCTTAATCTCTATTAAGCTTGTTATTGAAATGAACGATGTGAAAACATTTAAGGTCTAGGAAGAATTTTAATGGGCTTTTGGCCTCAAGAATCTCTCGTCACAATGCGTTCATGTTCAAATATATTTATTATACCTTAAATAGAGTATAAGACACATTCATTTGACATCAATGCATAAACAGAAATCTCAATTTCCGTTGCGCAACAGCGACCTTTGCATCAGCATTGATAGAGATGGAACGGTAGACTCCAGAGATCCCAACACTTGCTGACAAGCTTCAAGTTCATGCCTGTTAACGTTAACAGATCAAAATAAAAGCATCTAACGCGAGGTATCTCTGGCACAAACTCATTTTGAAAAACAGCTTTGAAAGCAATGATGCCCAGAAGCAATTTAAATAGTGCTTAAGTTAAACTTAAACACATACGGTCAAAGTATGTTTAATCCTACATTTTCACAGTTTAGTGTCAAGTGTGAGGGACAGAAAAGATGGCTGCAGCAGTCAGAGGTGGAGAAGGATGAAGAGACCTGATTGGGTGGGGTTGTAACAGAATGCCAGTCCAGTTTGGCCCGGCCCTCTTCACACGCTTTGAGTTTACTCTGTACTAAGAGGCTGCTGTGTTTCTGCTCTCATGAGGTCTAAGCTGTTGAGCTTGTATACTGAGGTCGGATTTTTGGTCCTTGAAATCCTGCTGCCTTGTTTTCAAAAAACGACTAAGCCTATGCAACCCTTACCTTTGCAAATATGTACATGTAAACTCTGACAAGGCTCAGAGATGAATAGCAGAATTGTTCGGTAGAACTTGAAGTGCTGCAGGATGCTGGAATGTTTTGCTAAAATTAAATTGCAATGCAATTCTGGATGGTAATGGAACCTGTCAGGGGAGAAAATCAATTATAGTCACCTGGTGTGTGGTAATAAGGGGTGACAAGTCAGGCAATGTTGCAAATCTGATGGGGAAATATATCTATTCCAATGCCAGCGTAAACTGTCTTCTAGTAATATATTTTGAACAAGTTTGATTGTAGATGCACCAACTGGGCTTTTCTAGGCTGTTGCTCACAAAAATTTGATCTCTGATTCTAAATTTGAACCATTTTATTTTTTTGTAACAATAATAAAACAGCCAAGAAAATATGTGTCGCACATATTTCAAAAAGGAAGTAGATGCTGCCTCAAAAGCACATGCCCAATAATGATTAAAGTCAAAATATGCCTTACTGGACACAATGCACATGAACCTGAACACATCATCCCCCCCACAAAACGTGGTGGTCGCTGTGTTCATGTGTCAGATTGGCCCAGTCAATGTGATCCAATTGAGAATCTGTGAATTTGACTTTAAATATGATTTTTACAGATGCTCTACTTCCAATCTGACCGACTTTGAGGCTTTATTCAAAGAAGAATGAGCAAAAGTCTCAGTCTGCAGATGTAGACAGATGGTACAGGCATAATCCGAACGACTTGAAGAAACTCAAAAAGGCAAATAAGGGAAGTGGTGTTGTTGGTGCAACACGGAAAATGATGGACATTTTTAGCTCAGGTGGATTTAACCAGCTCATTACAAATCAGAGCTAATTCTGATCTCTTACCACCTGACCTCTGTCAGTTTTAGTGTCCGATTCGCCTTTCGTAGTTGTTATTGCCTCGGTCGTCCTCCATGGCCTTATCCAGCCAGTCTCTCTCTGGCTCAGATTCGGAGTCACTGGCCTCGCTTGCGTCGGCTGCCAAAAGGCGCGAGTAGTTAATCCTGCGCTGGTGTGGGGCTTTCCACTGCAGGAGAGGAAGACAAGCACACCATGCCATAATTCCTATGGCAACCCCTCTGAACAACCATGTCACCCCAAATCTCTGCGCCACAAATCCGCCGGAAAAACTCCCGAGTACACTCCCAAGATGCAGGCACAGGGAATCATAGACCCTTCTGACGCTTCTTTCGGCCCCTGGTGTTGCAACGTCCTCGCTTTGGATCCTCACAGCCCACCAGATGGCGCCGCTGCTCAAAGTACCCAGCACCTGTGCAGGGAAGGCTGCCCAGGGTCCCCAGAGGAAGGAGTAGTAGAAGCACTGCAACCCGAGACTGGCGGCCCCAACAACGAGAACCCTCCCTGGGCTTAGGAGTTTGGATATTCTGCCAGCCAGGAGGGGGAAGAATGCCTGTGAGAGCAAAGAAAGAGCGAGGGATAGTCCCATGTGCAGCTCTGTGCTCCCGTGATCCTCCATCTGCCAAAGCAGGAAGTTCTCCACAGTCGAATTCACCACCCCGACCAAGACGATGGTGAAGGCGCAGAGTAGAGCGTGGGGGGAGCCATGGACCAGCTGCACACCCTTAAGGAGCCCATTGGCCCTGTCTCGCTTTCTGTTCAGGTAGAGAGGGAGGTAGACGCCTATGGGCAGGGCTAGAGCCGCCAGGCCCGCATAGGAATAAAAATGCACTGCGCTTCTGGAAATGTGAGTGGCGGCTACGTGACAACTGAGCTGGGCGACCACAAGCCCGGTTCCCCCGACCCCGCATACTGCCCCGAGCAGAGCCCATACATCGGCGCTGCCATGGCGATCTGAGGCGTCCGCGTAGTCCAGATACTCGTAAAGCCCGTCGTCGGCTGTCCACTGAAGAGGAGCCGACGCAAACTCCCACACCAACACGATGATGAGTGTCAAGTAGAAGAGCTGGTTCTGAATGTCCATCTCCTTAAGGCTTGCGAGAAATCCCGAACTGCCCTTCTGTTGGTCCTCAAAGCGGTCCGATGTGATCACAGACCTCTTATTCCTTGCTGCATTCGCTAAGGAGGTGACGGTGGAATGCTCAACGCTCACTACTGTCTGACTGATGATTGGCACCTCAGATGAGTTTCCTTGTGAAACAGGAACGTCAGAGTGTTCTGTAGGATTCTGATTAGGCGGAGTTGTTACAGGACCAAGTTTCCACTCACTGCCAAAGTTATTAGGCGACGTCGCAATGACTAAATCTGTATGCGTTGGCAACGTCTGACTCCTAGTGCTAGGGGTAACATTCAACTGACTTTGGCCTGAACCAGAGCTCAGGTCAGAGGTGTTACAGGTGCTGCTCTGTGCGCCAGGCGTCCCTACAGACGGGAGAAGCAGCAGCAGCAGAACAGCCGTAGCAGAAAGCACTAGCGAGCAGTTTATCACCACCCGTCTCTTGTTGTAGCGCTTGGAGAGGAGACCGGCTGATGGACTCCACACCAGGGTTACGGCGTGCTTGGTGGCCATGACGATGCCAGTCATGGACGGAGACAGGCCCAGCTGGCGGAAGTACAGAGTGAGGAAGGGGAGCAGACAGGCTTTAGAGCAGCAGCAGAGGAAGCTGAAGGTGGCCGTCAGAACGATGGCGCGCTTGACGTCGATCTGTGTGGTCCGCCTCATGGTTGCCCTCTAGCAGCACAGTGTTTCTAAGATGATGTCACATGGAGCAACTGGTGGGGTTCAGAAAAGCAGACACAAACAGGAAATAACTTAGTGAGGTGTTTCTTTTTATACAGAGTCTTTGAGAAATCCTTTAATTTCCCGTGGCAACCATTGAGCTGTGCAAAACACCTGGGTGGACCTAGATTCGCTTTTGAGTACGAAGCTCCTCCTCAGAGCTGCAGTTTCCAAGCTTCTGCCTCACAGAGCAGCCCTCCCCGCGACTCCACTACTCAACTCCTTCAGACTAGCCAGCAGCAATTAGCAAACACCTGGTAGAACTGTGCATCCGCAAAGCTCATTATAGGAGCTGCTAATCAGTCCAACGCTGGTAAAAACATTGCTAAAGGGTTAATAGAGAAGCAATGTGATGGCTTCATTTAAATCTCCACTAAAAACCCACCTGTTTAGAGTTGGATTTTGAAACGTAATCAATTACAAATCTAATGATGGAACTTGACTTAATGTAATGTTTTGATTGTTTATTCTATGTTGCATGACTTTGTGTTTTTGTGTTTGTTATGATGTAAAGCACTTTGAAATGCCTTGCTGCTGAAATGTGCTATACAAATAAAATTTGATTGATTGGTTGATTCCTCAAAGAAGAGCAAGAATTTTTAAAGAGACAGAGGCCCAATTTCAAGGCGTTAATAACAATACCACCTAAGAGCACAATCAAGTGACTATGTTACCTTCATAGTCCAAAGATGGCAAAATGGCTCTTAATAATTTTGGCTAAAAATGAAAGAGAACCAGTCAATGTTTTGAAATTTAGATATGGTAACAAACTATTGTAGTTTATCTCTACAACATTTTCCCTGAATTCCCACAAAGAATGACACTAAAAGTAGTATTAATATGCTCTTAGATCGGATTTTCTTATTGGATCTAAAATAAGATCTAATTATTAGATTAGATGAATCTACACATTACCTTCCTCAACTGCAATAATCTATTATAAAAAAAAAAAAATCCGTCCTTTTTTATCTTTATTTTAAATTCTCAAAATATAGATAAAATGGTGGAAAAAAATTCAACAAATTTCCTATCATAGATATTTAAAATTATGTTGTTGTTTTTTTGTCTTTGTTCGCCATATTGTGGCAATTGCAGCTCTAACTGAGTTTTATTTTGCTGACTGGAAAGTAAAAATGCCAAACCATTTTGACATGTTGGGATGGCCTAGTCAAAGTGAAGACCTTCATCCAAGTGAGAATTAGTGAAAAGAAACGCAAAACCTCATAAGGGAATGTAGACTTTTGAAGCGGCAACGTGTCAGTGGTTTTCCTGTGTAGACTCATCACCACATTACCATCCTCACGTTCAACGATGAAGTCCAAAAAACTGACTGGTTTAATGTCATAACGTAAATATTACCTGCAATAACCTATTATTTGGAATATAAACGATCAAAAAACATAAAAACCCCCTCAAATAGACCATTCAAATGTTAAAAGATTTTATTATGTCTTGTTTGCTGCTGTTAGTTTGTGTGTAACAGGAAACAACGCATCTTGTTGATCAGGTTTACCACAGTAGCCTATAGATAAAAGTACAAGCCGACTTAAAGGCACAGCGTATAAAATGTGTGTTCAGGCTTATTATAGTATAAAAAACACAACGTTTTATTTACATTTAGATACATGAGCATCGCACCTCGAAGCAGAAATATGTTGGTTTTAGTAGAAACAAGGAAGAGAAGGGAGAGGAACACCTGTCAGGCTGGATACACCTGTCCCAGCAGGACGTCAAGATGTACTGCACAACATTTGTCCACGTCACACCAAGCTCGCGAGGCAAGAAGAGAAAGAGTGACAGAGTTAGAAATGTATGCCTTACCCCTGTGGGTTTCTTTTTCTTCCTCAAACTTCTTTACTTTTCATTTTTCCACTTTTGGAGGCGACATGACATTCAGATGGGGTTTTCTTCTCCTTCGCGTTTAGTTCAAAACACACCTGAGGCAGCCGGGAGGGGGGCGGTTCATGCAGCCAGTCTTGCTTAGTAACCGCAACTACACCTGACGAGGTATTTTCATGGCTACAGCTCCCCCTAGTGGTCCGGATGCTGCAGTGCGCCAGAGAAGCCGCCAACGTTGTAGTGTGAAAATGAATGTCCTCAACTAATACAAGGGTAAAAAAAACCCCAGCATTGGTTAAAAAGACATGTTGAACTGATCATAACATCAAATTTAATATTTAAAAATGATGTTATCAGATGGACAAAATATACATTTTTGTGAAAAATCAGGGATTTTTAAAAATTAAAATAAAAACTGTAACCTAATTACAAAACAAATCTAAATCCAAATCCAAATTTTGAACATAAAAGCAGTATAGATCAGGTAATGTAATGTAATGTTTATGTGATACCCTACTATCACATAAAGTAGTAGGGTAAGATACTTTATGTGATAATACCAGCATAGAGAGTAAAACCACTAAAAAAAAAGAAGTTATTTTTCTCCCAATACTTAAGAATTTTATGTGATAAAACAAAACAAAGTAGTGCGTCATTGCAAAGTTGAGGTAAAGTGATACATATTTTTCAAACACATGAATATGTTTTGATGTAAACATTGAAGCTCTGGCTGTGCGCTTATGTTCATGTGTTTCACTGAATTTATGTTGATTTGAAGACATTTGTAAATAATTCAAACGTCTATCTTTTTGTCCTCAAAGGCTAAAAAAAAAAGAAAGAAATCTTTTGTGATGGAAAAAAAATATGGTTTTATTTGAGTTGAGAATTAATTAGGAATTAATCAATTATAAATGATTACGACCTTTGATTAGATTCACATGGAAATAAATAGCTTACATGATCATACACATATATTGGTTATTGACTTTAAAACAAAATTAAAAAATATCACCAAGTCAGTTTTCTATGAATGTCGGCAAATTAGTGAAAAACAGTAGAGGCAGCAAGTTTTAATTTATTCTTTATATGCATAAATACTATATTAAGTCTGGGCTTTTAATGAAGCATTTCTTATATAACAATCAGCTTCAGTGATTCATAAAAACAAGAACCGGATGGACAAATATCTGCAAATTAATTTTTTTCCATTAGTCTGACTAATGGGACTTTTCTGTTTTAGGTCCCTCAGGATGATCAGAATTCTTATTTTCTAAATGTCAGAATAATGTGTGAGAATTTAATCTCAGACATTTACTTACAATTTTTTTAATATTTGCCTTTTACTCTAAATAACTAAAGGACTTTGCAAAGTACGAAGACGGAGTGATCCGACCAAAATGACAGAAAACATATTCTCCGGGGATTAGAATTTCTCACCAGTGAGAATAGTGTTAACGAGCAAGTATGGTGCTCATTTAATTTCCATCGACGTAGTTTTGAACTGAATTGAACTGCACAAAGTGGATAGATTGATATGTAAAGAAGGACTACCTCTAAAACTCTTCAACTTGATCAAAACGATCACAAAAATCACAATATATAACAGATTTGTGTGATTAAAGGTCATTAAAGCCGTCATTTCAGAAACAAACTCCAAAACAAAACATTACTACGGCTATCAGAGCCATGAAAAGTGTCTACTGAGGAAACATTAGTGATGGCTTCATCTGACTAAAACTGCCACACATAGAAAAACTTTGGAAATATTACAACAGGTACCTTTACCAGTTTTTGGCAACAACCAAGACGCCATTAGAGCACCGAATTGTGGTTTTTTAAAACTACCGACGTAAGACAGTGAAGAATACAGCTTTTAACAGCAAAGTGTTAACACAAAACGGTCAATTTTTTTTTTTCCTTTTCTAAATTACGATAGACATATCAACAGCACAAAATGCATTTTTAATGTTAAATTGTTAATAAATAGACATCGGCTTATTAAAATGAAATGTTAAACCCTGTTCTTTGTCCCTATTCTTGGATTTTCCCCACTCGGTGTGTCCTTTGGGTCCTGGATGGTCAGACGGAGCTGGGGTCAGAGGTCACTGACCCGCAGCGGAGAAGGCAGTGACGGGAAGGCAGAGCAGGGAGCAGAACGTCGGGTGGAGGGGTTGGATTTGGCCCGGTAGTGTTTTGTAGGTCCTCCAATCTGAACTGCTGCCTGGTTTGCTGCACAGCGACACCTCACACCTAGAGACCAGGCAAACAACCTTTAAAAACGCTTCTATTTTTAAGAAAGTTTGCTTTGGAAGGAGAAAAAAATATAAAAAATGACACGTTCCGCTTGTCTCGACCCAACAACGGACTTCGTTACCTCTTCACACTTTGGATGAACGTCTTTTTGTCTTGATCCAGGCAAACAGCAAACGTGCTCCCACTCCCTTGAGCAGTCACTTGCATCTTGTCCACCTTCACTTCCGATATCAAGATCTGCCCCGAACACAAGAGTCAGTCCAGTTTTTGTTTTATTTAAAGAAACTATCCACAAGTTCTACTGATGAATGAACGAAAACAAAAATGGAGCTGGTATGGCTTTTCTCCACAGGATTAAACAAAATAAAGGGATATTAAACAGAAGTGTATCAGAAAACCCACTGAAAACTCTGTATTTTTGTTGATGACATCACAAGAGGTACAAGAATTGAACTGCAAGTAGTGGCTTTCGAACTTACTGCTGTTTTTACTAATTTGTGGCCTTTTCAGCTTTTCATATTTGCTGCATTTCCCCCTTTTGCTTCTATTTTTGTCTGTAGTTCCAGCATTTTTTGCTTTGTTGAATGAATGTATTTTTGCTTCTATTTTTTGTGATTGCAGCACTTTTTTTAAAAGATTTTTTATTTGCAACGTTTTTCTGTCGTATTTTGCTTTTTGTATTTTTGCATGTTTTGGAGTTGGCAGCCGGTTTTTGCGCCTCTCGGTCACCGTAACCATAGTTGTGGTTTTGCTGCAGCTGCACAGAGTGCAAGTAAACGCTTTTTAATGTGGAATCGGTTTAAAGACATACAAATACAGAGGAAAAAGCAAAAAAATATCCACATGAAATTACTCAAACTGATGGACTTGTTGCCTCATGCCTTCTGTGATGTCACTAGAGGAAAGTGTGCATGCAGGTCTGTTTTCAGGTGGGTGGATTTTCTCCTGATTAAATAATGATCTGCACTAAAATAGAGAACAGCTGACCATGGTTCACTGTTCCTGATGTGAGATTGATTGGTTTTACTGGGTTGTGGCTTCAAAACAGGATTGCAAAGCAGAGCTTGTAACTATAAAACCACCCTTCACCTGGTTGCAACCCTTTTTAGATTTGGAGCTCTGCTTCTTCACAACCTCTGTCATCGTCAGCTGCAGACTCTCTTTAGAATCTGAATAGAGGAGAAAAAAACACAAAGAAAAAAAAATTGGAAAATAAACTTGAAGCACTTCATATGGAAGGTGAAGCAGCAGAGTTGGGGTGTGGCTGGAGCTACAATGGGGCCATGAAGGTTGTTCATAGGAAAGCTTTTCACCCCTAATTTTAAAATCTTTTTTCTTTTATGGCCCCAATTTAGCTCCGTAGGTGTGTGCAGACCGACCCAGCTGCTCAGAGTCTCTGGACGTCTTCTGAAGGTTGATGGAGGTGCAGACCGCCTCTTTTTGGATCCAGTGGCTCCTCCCGCTGACGGCCACCTGTAAACAGGACGCAGTTGGGATTAGTTTGGGGCTGGCGGATTTAGAAACGTTTGTTTGCAAAGCAGGAAGGGCGCGTAAAGGAACAATACCTTGTTGTAGGCCACATTGAGGGTGAGCGGAACAGCCTCCCGCTCTTCATCTATTCCCAACCTTTTGCTCACAGCGCCTTCAGAAACAATGCAACGCGTATGAATCTACACAAACACATGTGTTTTTGTTGCTTTTGTTTATGTGTGTGTGTTGCAGAATGTGACCAACCCATGGCTTTAACAGCTCTGGCTCCAGCTGTGTGTCCGAGCTCCAAGGAATGAATGAACACTTCCTTTCTCTTCTCTCCCCCTTCCAGGGTCAGCTGTGCAAAGGAAGGAACCAGAACATTTAAGACAGGGGGCGGGGTCGATGTGTTCGATATGTGTTGCTGCTTGAGGTTGACCTCTGACCTCAGCCTGGTAGAGCTGCACCAGAAAAGGCTGATCGGCGTGTCTGCAGTAATAGAGCACCAAGTCGGCCAGCAGGGGAAGGCGTTGCTCCGTGGCGCCGTTGCCGCCGGAGACGTCGTCCTCCTTGGGAGCAGCCTGATTCGTGAGAAATTAGGGGAAAAAGAAACAGCAGGGCATATCTAAATTTTGCTTTTAAAAACAAATACCATATCTAAGGAGCAGCAATTTTGGACAGCTCCTGCCAGAATTGGCAATAAATTTTGAAATAAATAGATGACTTGATTAAGTAATTAATGTGTCAAATATTGCGTCCAATAAAGACAGTTCCCCAAACAGTGGACAGTTTACATCCTTCACCATCATCCTCCCTGGTGAGATAAGTGAGGGACCCCAATTAGCTCTTCACACTAAACCTCAAACTTACATTTTCATTCTGCGTTCAAACTAAAAAACAAAAGAACCACAATTTGCTTCTGGTGGTTCTACAAAAACAAATGTTATTTATTCCAAGTAAACAAACTCCTAGCCTATATTGCCTTCTGCAAAAGAATGATAATTCTGGAGTTATTCACCTCACAGAGAACTTCGGAGGACAAGCTCAGCAGACTTAAGACATTGCGCTCATACCAGGGGTCCATCATACCCAACATCTGGGCTATATCTGTGGTACTGTCCTCCACTTCTTGGCAGTTTGACTCCTGTCACAATGAAGAAAAAGTAAGTAAGACGCCTTAAAGATTTCGCTGAAGAAAAAGCGTCAGATCTCTTGCAGAGAGGTTGCAGTACCTGCCCTTCTGTAGGCATGTGTCCTGCTCCTGGACTTACAGTTTTCCTCTTGGTGGGAACAAAGTAAAACTGCAGTTTGCACGTCCTTGTGAGCTGGGGACACTTTCTCTCTTTCTGCTGCAGGTCGCTGTACGCCCGAGCGAGCCTCCCAGCCTCTCTGTCACCCCCGAACGCGACCACTTTGACGACAGTCAGCCCTTCCACTTCATTCGCCTCGTTACAGCTCAGAATCGGCCTCCTGCGAACGCAGATGTGCCTCTGGGGAGCGGAAGGATCTACGGGAGCCGTGGACACATTGAGATGACGAATATGTCTCATGGGGGTCCCGGAGTGTTTGAGCTGTGCCCCTGTCATCAAGTAGTCTTTGGTGATGTCTCCGTTGTAGCCCATACTCTGGACGCGGCGAGATGTGCTCGAACTGTGCGGAGTCTTGAAGAGCAAGGAGAAGCGCTCCAATCCTAAGAGGGATTTGGACTTTTTCTTGGGCTTCTTTCTGACTTTCAGATGGCTCCCTTGCCCTTCCTCTGTGTCCTCGTGTGCCGTGTCCTCGCTGAAGTCGCTTTCCACTCCCGACGAAGCAGACGGCACGGACCAGCTGGAGGAGAGAGAGTATCCTGAGAAGTTAGAGTCCCTCGAGGAAGATGAGGCGGTGGAGATCCGATGGCTTTGAAACTGATCGTCCCGTTTGCTCGAGGAGTCCTGCTCGTCTTCCTCGTCGATGCTAGTGTCAAAAGTGTCATCCTCGTCAATTTTGGGGAAACATTCTGGAGGGGAGTCCAGGTCAGAGTCGACTGACAGCAGGTCTTTTAGTACATCTGGATGAACGAGAAGACAAGAACAAAAGTTGGGGAAACGATACTGATGCACAGCAGCTAAGGGTAGATGGGATATGTTGAATTACCGAAGTTGTCGTCATCCCATAAGCATGTATGGCATTTGGGGTAGGGCAGCGTTAGAATCTCTAAAGACCCTAAAATGAGAAAGAGATGCTCGGCTCAAACAAAAAGTGAGAATATATACGTCAGAACTTGGTTTCAGAGAACTTTGTATAATTCACAGGTCCTTGCAAAGGTAATTCACAGAGCAGGGATTTTTTATCTACCCCCCTACCAATGAAGGGTAGAACATAATTCTGAAGAATCTAGAAAAAACTTTGTAAAAATTGAAATTCAATTTGCACATGGGGATTTCCCCCTTTACTCTGATGCCCCTAAATAAACTAAGGTGTCTATGAAGTCGCCTAATTAGTAAATAATTGACCCTTGGTATAAGTCAAACTGTTCTGTGAAGGTCTCAGAGGTTTTATTTGAGAACACTAGATAAAGAACACCATGAAGACCAATGAACACAGCAGAAAGGCAGAGAAGTTTAAAGCGGGGTTAGGTTATAAAACAACCGCTATACAAAACCCCAATAAAATACTTTGAAACTTGAGGATGCATCACAACTAAATTTGGAAAAGGAGAATAGTTTTGGAAGGCACTGTATACGGGGCTTGTCTTTGCGCCTCACCGGTCTCTGAGCAACCGTCACCAGAAGGGAGAGACAGACTTTCTCTGAGCTTCTCCAAGCTGCGGAGCAGTCCTTCCCTGGCAGACGTGTGATCCGCCACAGAGGTTGCCGTCTCCATGCTGCCAGTTATCGTCTCATAAAGCTGCTCCAGCTCATACAGCTCTTTCTCCTGAAGTTAAATCAAGAAGGACGTTCTTTGACAAAAGACAAGAACAAAGTGGCACGACAACTAAAATGTCATCCGTGTTTTTGGGTGTTTACCTGCAGGGCTGCGCGGAGAACCCGCAGGTCCAATTTGGTACCGAACGCCGCCTGAAAGCTATGCAGGATAAGAGTTGTGATGATGTTCCTGCTGGAGTGATGCATGGCACTGAGCTGCTCTGAGGTCAGCTGGACCTCCTGGGGGGAGTCAGCATCTGGATTCACCAACAGGACCACCCTATACAGACATTTGTGTATATTTAAGATGTATCAAATCTGTAATTTCGTTCTCGTTACCGTGAAGCTGAACAATGCACTTACAAGGTTTTAGAGCAGTTAATGTCAGGGGAAATAGCCTGCTCTGTCCTTGCCAGTCGCTGAAATGAAATACCTGCAATAAAAAGGCAATAAAGTGGGAACAGGATCCAACAGCTCTGTGAATGTTTTAGTAGTTCAGACTCCACAACGAAAAACGTCTCAAAGCAAATTGATGGAAACATCCACAAGACAGCAGTGGGATTCATCAATGACTCTCTGTTTCATGGCGCAAGCAATATTTTGCACCGATATTTTGATTGTTTTTGTCAAAATTTCCGCAAATAAGTTGGAGCTAAATGCCACCGAAAAACTATTTTAAAAAATTGCAAACGGGTGATGAACTGCACTTTAAAAAGGAACGAGTTTGTTCACATGATCAAAAGATTTGGATACTACTGTATTTAGGAACTCAGGAACAATTTCTTTTTGTTTTTTGTTTATATTATTCTGAAAAATGGTGGAAATGGTCAAATGTGAGGCCACATCACAAAAAATTTAGAGATTTTTGGCGGATAGGATCATTAATTTGTTGCGTACATAATACAAAGCCAAATTTTATGAAAAACTCTTTTTGAAGCGCATGTTTGCAAACATTACATTTCAACTTTTTTTCTTCTGACTAATATGATTGAAAAGAGAAAGCATCCTGAATGAACGAGATTGTCATAACTATTGCATAAGAGAATAATTTCTCACATTCTAAATCTGACATTGAACAGTTTTTTAGCCGTGTTTTTCATTTTCCTGACACTCTGCTGCTGATTCACATTGTGAATGTGAACCAAAACAAATGTGGCTTACATGTTTAACATTGGTTAGGATAGCTTTTGTCCTTTCATAAATTACTGAAACCATCATTTGAAAACCAAATTTTGTCATACAAAAAAATTAGCTGATTTTGGCTACACTTACACTACTGTTGATTAAAAGCTGCAGTATGTGATTTTTATCAAAGATATTTTTGTACGTATGGGTTGAAACTGCCAGTATGTTGTAACAGTATAGTATGAGACAGAAAATCTGTGAAAAAGTTGAGCTCATCTGCATTCGCCAAGTGCTAACTGGAAGCAACCAATCAGAGCCCAAAGGCTCTTGGCATTGTCAAAACGTCCTCTCTGCCACTATACATCTTCTCCCAGTCAACAAACCATGTCGTGAATGCTATTGCTAGTTAGCGTAGCCAATGATGACGGTGGATAAACAGTTTTCCCCTTAATAATGAGCTGTTTCGCCGCCATTAGTACATTTAGCAGCCTGTTCACAAGTGCAATTGACAGCACTAAGACACTCCTCCTGGCTCTGGTTGGTTGTTTTAGCTGTAGATTTCTTGAAAAAGGCAAAAGTAGGTCAGGGAGGAGGTGGAGTAAATCCATTTTTTCACAGATTTTCTGTCTCACATTATCCTGTCATGACATGGTGATAGTTTTGACAGTTATGTAAAAAAAACCCACAAACATATATATTCTTGTAAAAGTTACATTCTGCAGTTTTAATATGAGCTGTCCTGGCCTTTACAAATAAAAATATGTGAAAACATGAAATGAAACTAAATGTTTTGAAGGTTCAAATACGTTTTCTCAGCACTTTTTATATAAACGTTTGTTCCACCTGGAGCTCGAATCTCCTGCTTGATGACAACGAGTAAACGTTTGCTGGCGGAGCTGCAAGGCTCGGGCCAGGCCAGGAACTGGTGGAACAGCAGGTAGGCCTCTTGGAGAACACTGCATCCTGCGCCTAAATATGGGCTCTATATAAGAGAAAGGGAGAAATGCATAACCAGAACTGAAGAAAAAAGAAAAGAGAAAAGGATCAGTGCGCACTTGTTCCTTTTCCTCAACACAAACAATCAAATCTCACTTGGAGAAGAGCAGCAGAGAACAGGAGAGTCAGGGGAACCACCAGTTCATACTGGCACTCCTCCAGAACCTGCAGAACAATTCAAAATCTGAACTGAAACAGATTTCAGGCGTGGATGTGGGTTGCGTTGCTTTGTTTTTAAACTCACCTCCTTTGTTTTTTGCAGTATTTTCTGCAGAAGAATGAGGAAGTTGTGGGGATGTCGCTTCACAAGTTCCTCCAAACACCAGCGGCTTATGCACAGGCCAGCTTATTCGAAAGACAAAAACAGACACAACCTGTGAGTCTCTCTCTCTCTCTTTCTGTCTCTCTCTCTGTGTGTCTCTCTTTCTCTCTTTGAGAGTCTCTCTCTTTCTCGCTGTGTGTGTCTCTCTCTGTGTGTCTCTCTTTCTCTCTCTGTCTCTCTCTCTCTGTCTTTGAGAGTCTCTCTTTCTCTCTCTGTGTCTCTCTGTCTCTTTGAGAGTCTCTCTCTCTCTCTTTCTGTCTCTCTCTCTGTGTGTCTCTCTTTCTCTCTGTGTGTGTCTCTCTCTCTCTCTCTTTGAGAGTGTCTCTTTCTCTCTGTGTCTCTCTCTCTCTCTCTCTGTCTGTCAGGGGGTTCTCTCTGATGTAAATCCGCTAACAGGTTGTTCCGACGACTCATACGCGCATAGAAGTGATGAATGCCACCCATATTATCCAAAATCCGGTTTCTGTTCTCTACGACTTTATGAATGAAACTAGACATTTCAAAACTGTGGTGTGAAATGACTTCGCCCGCGCGCGCGGCGTCACCGCTTTCATTTCCCACTTTCTCTAACCGGTCCGGTACCGACGTTTTCACGCAGTTACCTTTATCAAGCTGGTTGTCTCATAATTTTCACGTGTATCTGTCACCCTACAGGCATTCGTTTCATGACATTAACGCCGAAAGCAGATATGTTCGTGTCTTACCGTTCCAGAGCTTCTTGTCGGGAGAGTTGACTCCCAGGTGACAGAGGCAGCGCTCGAGACTGTGCTGGATGCGATCCTCCGTGCACGAGCTCTGCTCCATCGCCTGTAAGACCATCCCCAGACGTAAGAAGAAGAAGAAGGAAAAAAAAGACAAACAAAGAGGAAGCCTCTGTTCCTGGTGAGCCGAAAGGGTCCCCCAACTTCCTGTTGCCGACGGCGTCAGTAAATAATAATCATTGTTTGCTCTCTCCCAGCGACAGCAAACAAGCGCTCTGGACGCGGATGTCAGCGCTGAAACCAGTCTGACACTTCCCATTAGTGAGTCACAAACCATCAGAGTGGACCGGAGATGAGCTGGTGGAAAACGGACGCCACAGCTTCTACATTTTTTTTTCTGCTTAAAATTAGTCGTCCACATCTGATTTTTTATATTTTTTAATGACTCAGACCTGGGACGGAAATATTGCAGGTCTACTTCATTTCAGATCCTCCTCGAAAAGTTTTCCATCGAGCTACACTTAAATAATAATAATAATAATAATAATAAAAAAGAAGTAACCAAGCTGTAAATCTTCAGGAACATATTTGACTCAGTAGCTCGAAAGTTGTGGTTTATGTACACCAGTTGGGCACTGACAAAAGTCATGAGTGCTTTAAATAGCCAGGGCTGGGCCTACTGGACCCAAGAAGAACTGACCACATGTCAACAAGGAGGAATATACAGACTATAAATCTGTGGATGACTTAAAGAAGAAATGTTACCTGATTGGGGATAAAAATGTATAGTTAAGTAGAAAGGTGTGGTGAAATCCAGCCTTTTCTGGTTATGGTGTTTCTTAAAACTTAAACCATCTCTATCTAAAAGATAACTATGTTGTTCTGCTTTTTGGGGATTAGCTCCTCCAACTCGACTGATGCCACCACTTGATTTTTAGGACTGGTCCAGTTAGACAAGATGAACATTTGTCAAACATTTCAGTTTGTGTCTATGAATTCAATGTAAAATGATTCCAGTCCAATTTCTTCCCTCGGATCATCGGACCAGATGCTTTCAGTGGTTCTACTGACAAGTTTGGGACTTTTATTGCTGCTTCCCCTTCACTGTGGATGGACCAGTCTTATGCTAATTATTCAATCCTATTTATAGATTTCCCCCCCCCCCCCGTGACCCGTTTGTACATTACAGTGAGTGTTCTTCAACAGGACTTTAATCAGCCTTTTCTTTGTGCTTAAAGTGCTTTGTGAGTGGAATTGGAAGGGTATGTACACAACGATTTAAATAAAATATGATCCAGGGGTAATGAACATACAAACAAAACCAAAAAAAAGCAGCTTACTGAGTAGCCTATTGTTTTTAAGAGTGCTGTCTTAAAGCAACAGGATATGACTTTTATTTTAAAAATATGTTTTTTTGGGGTTTTTTTTGCATATTTGTTAAAACGGTGACAATGTGATGGAATGAGAGAAAACAAATCTAGCTCCCCTTCCTTCTCCCAGTGCTTCCAGTGCTCATCAGAAACAACCAATCAGAGTCAGGAGGAGGGTCTTAGCGCTGTCAAGCATTCTAAGGCTAGTTAGCATAGCCACCGGTGAGGATGGATTGACAGTTGTCCTGGAACGGCAAGTCGTTCCTCCGCCATTAGCACATTTAGCAGCACATTCATGAGGATGATTGACAGTGCTGAGACACTATCCCAGTAATGACATTGTTTTTGGTGCATTTCTTCAGAAGGCAATATAGGCCAGGGAGAAGGTGGACATTGATCTTTTCACAGATTGTCTGTCTCAGATTATACTGTCACAACAAAGACAGTCTTAACAAATAATATATTTTTTATTGTAAACTGTAATGACATTGTTTTTGTACCTTGGGGTACACTTTACCTTCCCCTTGACCGCTAATTATCCTACTCAGTCATTTCTTGAATAAGAGTTTTTTTTTCCGTAGGCTGTTTATTTCCCCCTGCTTATTTTCTGTTGTCATATTTCTCTTTTACCTCATGTGAATCTACACGCTCCAACTTGCTCGTTCTTACTTTCACACCTGAATTTCCCCACCGAGGGACAATAAAGGTTTTTTCTATTCTATTTTACCCGTCTCACTCACCTACTTTCTTCTCCTACTACTCTCCAATTTTGTGTTACTCGCTGCAGTCGACTTAATGTTGCCTCTCGTGTGTTTTCTCTCCACAGAAGCTGTATCTGGCCAGACAATCTGTTCGGCTGTTCTGCCTTCCTGGAAGAGGGCTGACATAATGCTGCCAGCATTGACCTAAACATCGCCCTTCCACTGCTTTAAACTTTTTAATTCTCTGCAATAGAGAAAGTACTCTTACATCTTACAGTTTCTTTGTTTTTCTTTTGTGCCTCTCTCCTCTGTCTTCTCAAACCAGCAGTTAGTTGTGGCAGATGGCCGCAAGCCTTCAGCAGTTTGACATGTAGGCTAAGAGCGACTTTTAAATGCATTTTCCACTCTCAACTTCTTCCTCAAAGGTGCCTGAAATGTCCCGCTTCGACAAAAAGCCAGACGGTGAATTGTCCACGGAGGAAGCAGGTGCTGATTGGGCAGCGTTGTCCGGCACTTCTGTGTAAAACCTGACCTGTTAGGAAGTGCAAAATGCCCACTGAGGCCCCACACGGTTAGGTTCAAAGACTCACTAAGTCTTTGGGCTGCTTAATTGAGCCTAAAAAGATAAAAAATTCAAGCGCGCACAAATGTGTGACGTCCTGATCAGTGATGGCACATACTTTAATAGGAAGGGGAACAGGAAACATGTAGAGCTTGAAAAACAGTGTGCAGTTGTTGTGTGAGCTTTATGAAAGAGGCTCGCTTCTCCTGCAGAGAAAGTTGTAACTGAAAACACTTAAATAAGACAGAGTGTAACACAAATAACATCACTTTCTCCCCTCCCCCAGAGGAAATTAATTATTTGAGAAAAACAAAACTCTTACCTCTAACTATGGCTGTCCTGGATCATCCTTTATCAACTACAGCTGAGAGGCGCCGGCAGGGGGAAAGACCAGCGCCACATCCTCCTGTTGCTGCTTTTTAAAAAAAACCAAACAAAAAAAAAAAAGAACCCTTTAACTGCACACTCAAGATGGCAAGTGCAGCAAAACAGGAACTGTCTGAGTCTTTTTTGCTGAAGTGGTTTTATATAATGCACAGCTGCTGCTGGAGGCGGGGCCTTCTGTCTGACAGAGGTCATCTAAGCCAATCAGGACCAGGTGTGGCCCTGACCCCCAGCTCCCTTCTGCTCACGTTCAGACCAAGAGGAAAGAAAGTTCACCTCACTTCTGGTCTAAGGTTTTAGCGTAGACCTCAGAACAGACCCACACAACAGATTGCACAGCGTTGAGGTTTATCGATTGAAAAATCAGATGACAATGGGAAAGCAGCATGTGGCAAAACGAGGCGAACTTTGCCGGTTCGACTGGATTTCAGAAGAATCCTGTATCAACCAAAAGTATGAATCCAGATTTCTACTGAGAAATCTGGATTCTCAGTAGAATCCAGATTTCTACTGAAATCCAACATTGTCTTGTTGGTACCAACAAGACAATGTGGTCAAGAGCGTAAATCCCATCTCATTATTGGGGGGAACCATAAACGGGAAAATTTCTTAAGACCAATTTTTGGGGGGTTGGCAAAGGTACAGTGAAAAGTAATGTAAAATTTGGTTTAAAAAGTTTTTAAACCACATTCACACTGCAGGACCAAAAATGACCAGTAATGCACATCAAACGTGTTTTTTCTCAGTAAACAAACTGTTGAGAAGTAAAACTAAAATTTAAATGTTGCTTAGATGCGAGTTTTGTTCAGTCTGACTGATCTAAACTCTGCTACACCTTTACAAAAATTGAAGGTTCTAAATTAAAAAAAAGCTTTAATGAGAAGCTGCTCTTAAGGAAATTTCTCATAAGCATTAATTTATTGAAATGGGCCATTAAAAGTCAATCAAAGTGTCAACTTTGTATGAAGAGTGTCATTATTTACCGAATGACACTTCATGACAACAGTCATAAACATTCAGAAAGTCTCCTTCATGCTCATAACAGGAGCATTGTCATGTCAGGCCCTTCAAATAAAGTGTTACCAATGCCTCAAACTGGTTAACATTTGTTCCTTCAACTGACCTTTGAGAAGATTGAGATCAGAACAGGCAACAGACTCGACATTTGAACTTGAGTGTTCACCCAAAATGTAGATTTTATTTTTGAATAACCAGTGTCCTATAGGACACTGCCTTCAGCAGTGTTTCAAGCTAAAAAGACGTTTTATCAAAACAGGAACCTATTTTTTTTTTCTCATCTCAACCATTGTAGAGCACCTTCCATGAAAATACATTAGAAATAACCTTTGAAACAATATTTCCGTTTTGTTTTCAAGTACAAGTAGTAATAATACATTTTTAAAATCTTGAATTCAACCATTCTACAACAGGAAATAATTATGCATAAGTGGAAGTTACCCATCTTCCCCGGAGTGGCCGTAACAGGAAAGATGGTGCGTTGCTAAGAGGTCTTGTGTAAGTTCATGACGTCAAAATCAGAAAAAGACTGTGTATTTAGTAAAACGTGAGATCAAGACTTATGTTTGCAGAAGTTGCGACTGAGTGAACCACAAGACGGCAACATAAACAGGATATCCGTCTGAGCACCTGAGATCCTTTGGTTTTTTTAAATGACATATTTCTGTTTTTAAGCTTTTCAGTGAAATTTCAGGTATAGTTTTTATTTTTCAACAGTGCTCATTTCTGTATTTTATCTTTGTTTCTCTGCATGCTTAAATATCACGTTTGTATTAAAAGAAGTTTAGAAATGTCATCATTATTTCAAGAAAGCATTATGCTGCTGGTTGTTGTTGTTTTATGATTACAAAATATTAATATCCTTCTCAAGAGTAGTTTCAGCTCAATGAGGCCTTGTGATTGGGCCCCGGATAATGTCTTGAAGTGCATTTTCATACCGACATAAAAACTAGATTTCATTCTTAGACTACAGCAGTGTTTCTCAATTCCGGTCCTCACGCCCCACTGCCCTACATGTTTTAGGTGTTTCCCTTATGCCACACACCTGGATTGAATATGTGAGTGATTAACAGGCTTCTGTAGCACTTGATGATCATGCAATCATTTGAATCAGCTGTTCTGGAATAGAGGTACATCTAAAACATGCAGAGCAGGGGGGCCTGAGGACTGGAATTGAGAAACGCTGGACTACAGGAAGATACCACACAAGGACGCCACCTACTTGTGATCAATAGTTGGTGTCCCACAGGACGCGTTTCTGAAATATCTAGAGCCTGATCAACCCCAAAATTTGATTTGAAAATAATGTCGTGCCAGAAGCATACAATTAAAGTTAGATATATTTTATAATAATATTGTTAACTACCATACTGAAGGACATGAAAAGGGAAACGAGTTCCTGATTATATGTGTGAGCGCTGGATCAATACAAAAAAATAAATAAGTCAATTACAGCGCTTTTTTTTTTACTGAATATGTTGGGTTATTTTTTTTAGATGAAATAGTATTGTAGTTGAGCGTATCTAAAATGAGCAGTACTTTTTTTTTTAAAGTCTTACCTGCTCTAAGTTGCTATTTTTCTCCTTCTATGACAACTGCAACATGCTAAAAATTGCTCCAGGCTTTTTTTTGATTATTTACAAAACTTCTCACATGTTGCTAAAATATAAAAGGTATGATGTTTCTAGAACTTCGTGAAAATCTAATTTGTTATATTTTGAAGTGTTTAAGTGACATTCAACACGTCTGTTTTCTAAATCCTACCGCAAAAACGTGTTTCAGTGAAAATAATAAGATTTGGTTAGCGCATCTATAGCACCAACTAAGAACAAATATAGTCTAAAGGCACTTTACAAAGACAAAGGAGATTTTTTATTTTTCATTTAATACAATAATAATAGAGACGAACTGAAAGTTACTCATACAAATTCCAATTGTATAATAGTTTGTTATGAGGCAAATAGTCTGTGAAAAAAAAATCTTATTCCTTCAGTCTCCTCCCAGCGCTCCCAGTTCTAACCAATCAGAGCCAAGAGGCAGGCTTCAGCGTTGTCAATCACCCCTACCTACCAGAGCCTGTAGTGAATGCTAAAGCTAGTTGGCATGGCAACCGAAGGCGCCGGATAAACGGTTTTCTGTAACGGTAAGTTGTTTCTCCACTATTAGCACGTTTAGCTGGACTTACAGGGGATTGGTTGACAGATGTTAAGACCCTCCCCCTCCTGGCTCTGATTGGTTGTTTTTTGGTCCGGAGTGAAGTATTTTTTCAAACGGTAATGCTAATTGAAGGAGGTTATGAAAGAGATCGATACTTTCGCAGGCTAACCGTCTCATTTCTTTTTTTCTCCCTAAAAGTCATATACTGCAATTTCAAAGGCAAACGCTTATATTAACTGCACAAGGTAATATGATAAGCCTTCCAGTTATGAAACCTTTCACAGTGGAAAAATACTTTTTAGCAGCTTAACAGCTTGAGCTAGCTTAAAACAATGCTAATGCTAACACCCTGCTAGAAAAACTGAGCATGTTGACATGAGGCTGTGGTTGCCAATGTTCTCAGATGTGATTATCTGTTTTTTTTTTTCTTCTTTTAGCTGTGGTTTCAGGGGAAAGTGTTGCATGCCACTTTGTTACATCTGATATATAGTTATTTCATTAATGTTTTCTGATGAACCCATGAGCAAAATCATCTTAACGGTTACTAAGAATTCAACTAAGTAAGCTGATAACCATAAATTCTGCACAGAAATATAGATTAAAGTCGACTTGAATAAAATGTGTCACAGCCATTGTGCTAACTCATATCTAACGGTTTGTGTTTGCAGCAGTGCAACGAAAATAAATTACACTTAACCACACAGAACTAAGAAGACAGAAGACATATATCGATAACAGAGGGGCAGGAAAGTAGCTGCAAGATGAAAATTCTGCATGGTTGCAGCTCTTATCTGACGTCAGTGTGGCCAAAGAAGCGTTACATTTAAACACTTTACGCAAGCATGGAAACCGCCTGAGAAAATTAGAGAATTGAGTAAAAGTGCAATATTTTTTTAGAACTCGTCACACACAGAGTGACATATCCTAAGCCTTTGTTTCTTGTGATTGTGATGGTTATGGCTTACAGATAGTGAAAACCAAATCTTTGAGTGGCTCAGCAAATTAGACTGTTGTTCGGAAGTTCATGAATATAAATGCATGGTGTCTCAACCTAATCAGCTGATTAACTCTAAACACCTGCAAAGGTTTTCTGAGCCTTTCAGCTGCCTCTCACTCTGGGTCAGTCGGCTACACAACCAGAACAGTAAACCACAAAGAGATCATTCCTAAAGAAGCTTGGATACACAGAGTTTCAAGGATATTAGAGAATTTTAGTGTTTGAAATGGTCTTTTTTGAGCTTTACATCATCTTCAGTGCTTCAATGACCGTAGCTTCCTGTTCTTGATTGGCCAGCAAACTCCCCTGACCTTTAACCCCATAGAGAATCTATGGAGTTTCGTCAAGAGGACGACGAAAGACACCAGACCCAATAGGGGAGACGACCTGAAGGCACGTGTTAAAGCAACCTGGTTTTCCATTGCACCTACATAATGCCACAGGTTGATCGCCTCAAGGCGCCGGCACAATTCGTGCAAAAGGAGCCCCGACCAAGAACTGAGTGCACAGAAATGCATGTACTTTTCACAATCCTGACATTCTTTTTAATTTGGTCTGATGTGATATTCTTATTTTCTGAGTCGTTGAAGTTTGGGGTTTCTTGACGCACACGCTGTAACAATTAAATTTGAACAAAATAAAAACTTGAAATGTTTTATTCCATGTGTCACAAAGCTCTTTAAAATGACTGTTTCGCTTTCTGAGATGAAAAATATTGCACTTTTACGCAACATTCTAATGTGTTATATATATTATAGTATTGTGAATACTGTCACCTTCCTAAAGTAACGGCATATGTCTCTTTCTTTTTTTTTTGCAAAATAAAAAATAAAAAAAGACAATAAGCCATTTTAGGAAATGACGTATTAAACACATAATATCCACGTAGTTCCGATATTTCACCAGAAGATGTCGCCGTTTCCCTTTACAGGTCAGAGATCCGTTTCCAGCGTTCAGACGCTGGTGGACTCCTCTTTTTCCCCCCTCCCATTAGAATAGAGAGGGAATGGGACAGACAGTGATAGAGGTGGGCAGAGGTGTGACAGAGGGGACCGACTGAGGCAGAGGCAGGCAGCCAGTTGGGCATTTGCCATTTATTTTCTCTCTTCTGTTATTTCTCTCTCTTATTTCCAGAAAGGAGGGAGAGTATTGCACCTTTTTGTTTCGTGTGTAAACTGGATAAAGGGTGGGTTTTTTTGTTTTGTTTTTTTTTTTTTGTTGTTTTTTTTTTCCTCCTCCAAATTCTGCGTGGGGACCTCCAACTCTTTCAGCCTGAGCTGTCCATTTGAGAGGTGGTGGTCTGGGTGGAGTTTTCCTTTCCCCTTGTAAGGTTATTTCTAAAAAAAAAAAAAAAAAAAACATTCAGCAATCATTCCATCCAATTGTCCTGATTAATTTTCTCTCAGTGTTTTGCTGCAGGTGCCGTTGGGGTGAAAACCGTGCCTTCCCGAGTGTTTTCAGCGCATCGGCCCCCCGCGGCGCTCGGATTAAGTCCTACCATGAGACGGCTTTTGGAGACGTGGGTCGCCGTGCTGACAACTTGCGCGCTGGCCGGACGCGCCTCCGCAGGATATGGGCTGAGCATGTTCGCCGCGCAGTCCTCCCCGCCGGACCCGTGCTACGACGAGAACGGGAACCCGCGGCGATGCATCCCCGACTTCGTCAACTCCGCTTTCGGGAAGGACGTGCGCGTGTCCAGCACCTGCGGCGCGCCGTCGGCCCGCTACTGCGTGGTGACCGAGAAGGGCGAGGAGCGCACGCGGGACTGCCACACGTGCGACGCCGCGGACCCCAAGAAGTCCCACCCGCCCGGCTTCCTGACAGACCTCAACAACCCGCACAACCTGACCTGCTGGCAGTCGGAGAACTATGCGCAGTTCCCGCAGAACGTCACCCTCACACTGTCGCTTGGGAAAAAGTTCGAGGTCACCTATGTGAGCCTGCAGTTCTGCTCGCCCAGACCCGAGTCCATGGCGATCTACAAGTCCATGGACTACGGCAAGTCGTGGGTTCCGTTCCAGTTCTACTCCACGCAGTGCAAGAAGATGTACAACCGGCAGAACAAGGCGACGATCACCAAGCAGAACGAGCAAGAGGCGATCTGCACGGACTCCCACACCGACATGCACCCGCTGACCGGTGGCCTGATCGCCTTCAGCACGCTGGACGGACGGCCGTCGGCGCACGACTTCGACAACTCGCCGGTGCTGCAGGACTGGGTGACGGCCACCGACATCAAGGTGATCTTCAGCCGGCTGCACACGTTCGGCGACGAGAACGAGGACGACTCGGAGCTGGCGCGCGACTCCTACTTCTACGCAGTGTCGGACCTGCAGGTCGGCGGACGGTGCAAGTGCAACGGGCACGCGTCGAAGTGCGTCAAAGACCGCGAGGGGAACCTGGTGTGCGAGTGCAAGCACAACACGGCGGGGCCGGAGTGCGACAGGTGCAAGCCGTTCCACTACGACCGGCCATGGCAGCGCGCCACGGCCCGGGAGGCCAACGAGTGCGTCGGTAAGTCAAAGCCTCTCTTTTTCTTATTTCTGACTGGAATTTACACCGTTAAAAAAGATAAATAAAAATCAATTTATAATTTAAGAAAATTAAACAACTGGACACATACTTTTGGTTGATAAGAATCACTGTTTCTGAGTAGAAATTGTGTCTGTATCCAGAGAAAAGGTTTCTTTAGAAATTGTTTCCGTGAACAAATGTGTTTAAATTCGAGTTATTTTTATTTTTTTTACTACAGTTTTCCTCAAATTAAATAATTCAATTTTGACTATATATGGATGTAGATGTTGGGGAATATATGCAGATATTGAATTTAAGTACAACAAACAGTTAATTTACCCTCAGATGAGAGTATTTATCGGAAAATTTCCTAATTTACAATCACCTTTGATAATCTATTACATGCTGATATCAGTGTATATGTTTATTTTTTTACTGCTGCTGTCATGGTTACGCACAATTTTAATGGATGCAGAGAATCCCCTCTGTCAACAACATAAAATCTCTGCTGTGGCCTGGAAAATCATGATTAACCAGCGTTACTGTTCTTGTTGTTAAGTCTTCTGGTTTCGGTGACCGTTGTTAAAAAGAAAAGTGTTTTTTTTTTATTGTTATTGATATTTTCTTGCTGATAAATCTGAGCGATGTCTGAGCCAGGTGCATTGCCAGACCTGAAGCCATTCAGGGGCAGAAAATCTGAATACCAATGAAATCCAAGGCCATTTTTTTTTTTTTAGTATTTATATGTGCATGTTTTCTGCCATCTTACCTGAGCTAAGATGAACAAAAACCTGCTTTCCTGCTGAATTAGTGACTTCAATTCTTTTCTATATACATGTTATTTTATATTTTTTAAAAAAAGGAATGTATTGCTAACCTATATCTTCTTAATTCGAACGTGTATATTCAACATTTCTCAAATTATCTGAAGTTTTATTGTAACTGTTAATGCCATCTTATCTCCAGCACAGTGCATAAAACAGGAAAGGCTGTGCACGGAAACAGATTTCTGTAGGGGTCATCCAAATCTAACACCCTGCACTTAAAAGATGGTGTTCTATTCTTTCTTTTTTTACCATGACTGTGATTGTTTGGAACCTTTTGTCATGACCACAAACTCAACTTTAAAATACCACCAACTAATATTTATTTATGCTGAATAATTCCAAAGATTTAGGACAGGAAAAGTGGAGGAGTTTCCAGAGAAAACAGGAAAAAAAGGAAGGATGAAACCATGCAGTTAAGAGGTTTGTTAATAAAGCCTGTTTAGGCTTCGTGGCAAAGTTTTAGTCACGTTTTTGGCTCACGGCTTCCTGCACGACAATTAAAAAATACTTCAACGAATATGCTAAATATCAACCAGTTTTAAAAAAGTATGTTTTCAAAAGGCCGGTCATGATAACAAATTTTGCTGGACGATAAATCGTTCCACATGTTGTTTCAATAAATTATAATATTGTCGTTTTGAGACCATTTTCAAGTAACATAAGTTTAATGGCATATTAGTGCCAGGACACATTCTAATGAACATTTAACTCTGAAACTGGAAGACATTTTAAATATCGAAAGTAAATAAACTAAACAACAGAAACAACAAACAAAATCGATTATGAAGTGTCCGGAAATCAAAATTGCTCTTCAGAAAAAGGGACTAGTTGAGACCAAAGCACCAGACTGAATACTTTTATCATCTGGGTTTTGGTAGAAAGAGAGACACAAAAGAGAAAAACAATAAATCGTACAAATGGAAATTATTTATCTTGTTTTAATTTATTATGCAGTAAATTGCTTTATTACTTATTGTGACAGGTGTAGATGTCAGTTAAATTTCCACAAAATATTGAGATCAGACGTAATCAGCTAAGACGCCTTCGATGTTTGGAAGCTTTGCTTGCTAGCAAGTTTAACTTTAGCACTAATACTAATGTTTTCGGCTAGCTTCAAGGCAAACATTTTATCACTAAAAGCCAGTTTTCATTGTGTACAGTGGAATATTTAAATGTTGCCATAATGTTAATATACTGTGGTCTTTCAGTGGTAGTGATAGAAATAAAAAATAAAATCTTCTTTACTGAAACAAGCAATGAAAATAGGCGAGTTTTGTTAATCAAAAGCTAAAGAACCTTATAGCCAGTGAATCAATGTTTTAAGATAAACTCCCGCTTGTTGAAAAGAGCTGTGTAAAGCCACTTCCTCCTTAATGAGTCCATATTTCCATCAGTGAAAACCCAATCGCCAACAATCGAGCTGAACGATTCAACTGGAAGCACAGGGCTGGACGTCTTTTCAGCAAAGCGGGCTTGTCCAAACACACACCAGCCGACATTTCCTACTTTAATGGGAAGGAAACGTTGCAGCTGCAGAGATGAACTGCTGGGGCGGGATGTGTTTCCATAAGCAGGTGCTGTTACAGATCGCAGGGCCGATTAGGGCGGTTTTATTGACATTTCTGGCACGTAGAGTACAAACTGCCACTTTAGAGGCGGCAAACTATTCACAGAGGGGAAACAAAGCATGAGGTAATCTGAATCCGAGCATTATTTTGCTGTTTTGCCTCTTTCCAGCGGAGGAGCACGGGCTTACATCGACAGCCTGGGCCTCTGTGAGCCACTGTGGGGCGAACCTGGGGGAGAAGTAACCAGCCCCTGCCACTGCCATGGTTTGCTCAACCAAACGGAACAAGTGAACAAGTTGTTCCCTTTTTGGCCTCCGACTTTCGCCCGCATGCGAGCGCATTTCAGGAAAACAAAAGCGTGTCGCTTGCAGCATCCATCTCACTGTCGACGGGAGGCGTCCACTTCCTCTCCCCTCCCCTTCGCCGTCTCACTGTGTGTGCAAGTGGTGTCATCAGATAAAAACAGCAAAGGAGGCAGACGGGGTAAAATAATAGGAAGGGTGTTCCGACACCAGAGGCGGCGCAAGGTTGTATGGGGCCCAGAGCAAAAAAAAAAAACGAAAAAAGTACCAAACATTTAAAGTCAACATACGTCGCCTATACCTGCTTATACTCGCAGAAACTGCAGTTCCATGACAAAAGTGCACAAATCTTTGTCTATATTCTGATAATGTAGAAAAACACAATTTTGCATTTGCTGTGTTTCCATTAAAGAGGAAATGAAATCAAAATCACATGAGAATATGTTTCTTCACGTGATAAGTCATTAAAAATCATGGCAGTGATGTATGTAAACAGTTACATGAGATTATATCAATGTGAGGGGCTGCTTATATGGCGTTTTGGTGAAATTGTAGTCGGCCATTTTCCAGAAGAGCTGTGGATTCAACGCGTTTGAATAACAAACAGAAGTTTTTATGAGTTGTGCGATGCTGTGAGAGCTTCAACCAGAAGCTGGTTGAAAAAAACCAACCAAACAAACCATCATCTTCCTATTACTTCCTGTCGACTTCTTTGTCGTTTTCTCCAGTAGTAACATCCGGCTGTTGATCACGTGACTAGTTGTGAGCGAGTGCTTCCATCTCAGTTTTGCAAAATACATCTATTTTAGAAAAAAACAAACAAAAAACATGTCATCCTAGTGCAAAAACGTTTTATGGAAAAATATGAATTTTGTGCAAGTCATACTGTTAGAAGGCAGCTTAGCAAAGTCCACGAACTGACTGATAGAAAATGGCTGCTGAAGAAATATAACGAACTTCCTTAAAATACAGAACATATCTGATAATGTCATCCAAAACTCAATAAATACTGGATAGATTATACCCCTGGTCTAATTTCACATTATATGTACATGAGTTGCTATAGGGTGCACATTTTTTCCCATTGGTGGCTCCGTACAATACGTAACAACTGAGCCATCAACTACTAAATTAACTGTGGTGACAGAATGCGATCAGTCACTTCACATTATTAATAAAATAAAGAACAAATAGGTTCATCTTTTGATTGGTCAGTCATTTTGGATACGTGCAGCATGTCAATAAAACCTTACAGACTTGAGAAGAAGAGTCAAACTTTATTTGGTTTTCAGCTAATTGTATACAGTTTAAAACAAACTGTTAGAAACTAACACTTGTGTATGCATTTCATCTGGATAAATTTCAATCAGTGTTTCTAAATAAACCTTTGAGTTTTATTACATTTTTGTCTGCAGGCTACTTTCTCGGGTAAATTAAATAAATTCATACTAATTACCCAGATATTTTTCCTCATGAAAGCATGAAACATTAATATATTTATTTTCTTCTGGCAGCCACAGCTGCATTGCCAACGAAGCTCACCTACCAAGTTAGACCTTAGCATTAACGGCTAAGCAAGTTACAGCTATAAAAACGTAAATTTTTGCCCAAAAGCATAAACTTTCTCAACCGCAAGTCTCACAACAGTCCTAACCTTTTATTGAGATAAGTTCATTCATAATATGTCGCATATTAACATATCAACCGCACACAACCAATGAGAGCAACTCTTAACTGAACCAACATCTAATCAAATTGTTTAACTTGGATTTTCTCCCAGAGTAACGTAGCCAATTCTGCTGGAATCACTGAACATTATCCCTACTAATGTCAAATAATTTTAATAACCAATATTTAACACCGTCCAAAACTAAAATTTTATAGTGTAGATTTATTTGCAAACAGTTACTTTGTGCATGTAATGTGGGCCTACATTAGACACAAGCAGCAAAAACCAGCTTTAATGCATATCATTAAAGCTGCAATATGTAGCTCTTTAAAATAATTTTTTTATTTACTTTTTGTTCAAACTGTCAGGATGTTTTGACAGTATGAATGTTTTGACAGCTGGACACCTCAGACAGATAATTTGTGAAAAAAATCAAGCTTTTCTCCCAATGCTAACTGGAAACAACCAATCAGAGCCAGGAGGCGGTTCTTAGCGCTGTTAATCATTCCCATGTCAGGACCGCACTCCTCCTACTCCCCCTCTCCTGTTTGCATAGCCTGCTGTGAATGTTAACGCTAGTTAACATAGCACCCATAAAGGCGGATAAACCATTTTCAGCGTTAAGTTGTTTCTCCTCCATTAGCACACTTAGCAGCAAGTACAGGAGATTGATTGACTGCGCCAAGACCCTCCTTTTGGCTCTGATTGGTTGTTTTTGGTCAGGTAATACCAGCACAGGAAGAAAGGAGAGGGGATCTGTTTTTTTCACAGATTATGTGTCTCATACTGTCAAGACATGGTGATAGTATGTATGAAACTTAAAAAAAAAAAAAAGTTACACACTACAGCTATATAAATTATGACCGTTCTTGGAAAATCTAAGGACTTCTAGCTATGTAGTTTGTACTTTTGTTAATTATTTTAAATCTTAAATAGTTTCTAAAAGGAAAATCTTTCAAATTCAGTATTCAGAAACCATTGAACAAATTTAAAAGTAGGCTCATTCTTGGTTAAGTACAAATGCAACATTTACAGATCAATTTTCTGTGCAACACATACAGAATCATTTGGTTCCCCTTGCTAGCTTAGCCTACTTGCACCTTGGGACTTTTCTACAGACTTCCTCAGCAGCAATAATTGGTCTCCTTTTGTTTTGGACCATTGTCATATTGGAGCAAGAGAAAGAAAAAGATTTTGGTTATGGGAGAGTTGGTTTCACTTCTTGGTGGCAGGCATCAAGGAAGTCAGTCAAAGTCAGGTTCCCATGACTCTGTGCATGGCTGGCATTATTTCGTCCAAAAAAAAAAAAGAAAAGAAAAGAGAGAAAAAATTAATGTTGGCAGCTGGACTATTTGAATTCCTATCAGCTGGAGGCACATGACTATAAAGACAAATGGCAGCACAGGTCTCCCCACCGCCTATGTGTCTGAATAACATTACTATAATCAGAAAGTAAAATGGGGGAGCTATTTGGTTTTGGACGTATTTTTGAAGTGCCTGAAGGGGCAGCAGGCTGCAAAGCATCTGGAGAGGAAATTCTGCATGAAGTTAACTTTCAGAGAATTATGACATCTATAAAGAAGCGCAGACAGGAAAGGGAGACAAAAAGAGACGTAAAACACCAATACGGCCACGATTCTCTGTCACAATCCAAAAGGTCAGTAAAAAAAATAAAAATAAAAGATTATGGAGAGTGCCAAATTAAACACACATATATGTATGAAGAGTTACTAGAGCCAATTTACAATAAATAACCGATGAAATAATTATGTAAGTGTAAATGTAATTTATCAAAACTAGAAATAGTTTAAATATAAATGAAAAATTATATAAATTATTATAAATTAAATGCAGATTTAATTATTCGTTCCTAAACTAAATGTCTTGATGTCACTTGAAAAATTAAACATAATTACTCAGTGGGCGGGACTAGAACTGCTTCTATAGAGATCCTGATGTCTGATTGGCTGCTTCAAGCAGCAACTCAAGAGAACCTATCCAGTTAGCCCCGCCCACTCCGACGCTCTGGGTTTTTATGCCCAAAAGTGGCATATTTCAATAGATAAATAAATACATCTCTAATAATGTACATTAACATCCAGCTAATACATGTTTATTTCTTAATATGACAAAAAAAATGATAATTAAAATTTTACTATTTCTTAGTAGTCCTGTTCTGCAGTATCTGTGAGCCAAAGTTAGTGGGTGTGGCTAACCTTATTGTTAGAGGTGATTGGTGGAGTATAATCGGTAAGATTCATGTTTGATGGCACAAAGAGAAAATAAAATGTACTGTGTTCCAAATTATTTTTCAAGTGATATTTTCTCAGATTTTCCTAAATGGTCAGTGCAAATGATGGTCAGTGTCATTTTCAAGTCATGAACTATTACAGTATAAATCAAATTTTACTGAACAAAGCTCCCCATGAGAACAGTATTGTTTAAAAAAAATAAAAAACTCAAAATGCACTGTTCCAAATTATTATGCACAACAGATTTTCTAAATATTTTATGGATTATAAAGAACTGTAAACGGTCATTCTTAAGTGGTCACATGTACTAAAATCAAAAGCTATTTAAATAAAAAACATCTTAACAGACGAGTTACATGTTAACATAGGACCTTCTTTGATATCACCTGCACAATTCTTGCATCCATTGAACTTGTGAGTTTGTGGAAAGTTTCTGCTTGAATTTCTTTGCAGGATGTCAGAAAACCTTCCTGGAGATGCTGTTTTGATATGAACTGCATCCCATAATCAGATCTTCTGCTTGAGGAAACTCCAAAGGTTCTCAATAGGGTCAGAGGTCAAAGGAGGATGGTGACCACACCATGAGTTTCTCCCCTCTTATGCCCATAGCAGCCAATGACACAGTGGTCTTCCTTGCTGCATGAGATGGTGCATTGTCATGCATGAAGATGATTTTGCTACCGAAGGTACGGCTCTTCTTTTTGAACCATGAAAGAAAGTGATGAGTCAGAAAGTCCATATACTTTGTTGAGGTCATTTTCACACCCTCATGTCTCTGAAGAGGCTGACCAATGATTCTCTCCCCATGATTTTGGCCCAAAGCATGACTCCACCACCTCCTTGCTGACATCACAGCCGTGTTGGGTCGTGGTGGCCATCCACCACCAATCCACTACTGTGTCCATCTGGATCATCCAGAGTTGCACAGCAGTCATCAGTGAACAAGTCTGCTTGAAAATTAATCTTCATGTACGGCTGGGCCCACTGCCACCGTTTCTGCTTGTGAGCTCTGCTTAGGGTGGCTGAATAGTAGCTTCATGCACCGCAAGCCTCTGGAGGATCTTCCGCCTGGTTCCAGAGGCACCAGCAGCTTCAAACAACTGTTTGCTGCTTTGTAAGGGCATTTTAACAGCTGCTCTCATAATCTGATGACTTTGTCTAACAGAAACCTTCCTCATTATGCCTTTATCTGTACAAGCCCATCTTTGTTCTGAATAAGCCACAAATCTCTTCACAGTACGATAACGCTTCAGTTTTCATACCTTGTCATATGGCATAACACTATCTGATGATTTTCCTTTCTCTTTCCCATATTGGTTGAAACCTGTGGCCTGCTTAATAATGTGGAACATCCTTCTTAAGTAGATTTTCTTTAATTGAGCTAAACTAATCAATCCAGCTTTCTAAAGTTAATTATAGTGGTTTAAAGAGCCTTACACGATGTATTTCATTAAGACGTCACTGAAATTAAGTAACAATGAAGTAAATAAATGCTGAAATTTTTAATCTTAGCATTTTACATAAATCATATAAAAATATATTTTGTTTGCTCATTTATTGATTTATTACATCTATTTCCAATTTTAATTCAAATTTAAACATATGAATATTTATTTTTTTTGATTTGGGCACGTCTGGCCCTCTGTAGATCTTGATAAAAAATCTTCCAATGTAGTGTTCTCTGTTATTTTAAGGTTCTCTCTTTTCAAAACTGTCTGTGTTTTGCAAACCCGTGCGCCCCAGTGCACTTTGCCAACAAATTCACAAGTTTGTATCTGCACATATGTAAATGAATGAGCTCATATCAAACCCAGCCAGAGATTCATAATAATTTGTAGTCATGAGCGCGGTTAGGACATCCACATGGTGACAGACCAGGCCCTCGTGTCCCTGGCAGCTGCTTCATATTCTCTTCATGCTTGGTGTAGCGCTGACCCCTGAGAGTAAACCCCCAACACTCACACACACACACACCCACACACACATACACACCCTGCATGACTGATGGACTGTGAGGCAAACTGTGGGAAACCTCTTTCTGCCAAGTGGGTTTTGAGTCGAGATGAAAATGGTAGCCTCAGTCACTCACACGTGTAATTTTGCACTTGTTCGGTTTCCAGCTGGTCTGGTTTCTGAGGACGCTTTCCTTCCTCCACCTTGACGAGTGTCTCCTCTCCGTTGTTGGGTGCGGTATTGGGTGAGTTTTAATTCGTCGGAGACTTGGAGTTTCATTAAGATGTTGGCGGATGAAGCATAAAGATCTGCTGCTCTGGCAAAAAACACACAGAAATGTTTTGGCATCTATTAAGATGACGCTGTTTCCATTCCACCTGCGAGGCCGCTGCAATAGGATGAGATTGTATCAGATGCAGTTTGGGGCTCGGCTCCTGGTCTGGCTTCCAGTTATAATATAAATACAGACCATGAAATTTAAATCGTAAATGATCTGGAATGCTTTTTCAAAACAGAAGACTTTGACGTTAATTTAATTCTAAACCAGTTGTTACGGACATTTCTGACTGTCAAATGTGGAGGAAATCTTTTTTAATGCATTTATTTATTTTAATTTCCTTTATTTAACCAGGTAAACCCCGTTGATATGTGGATCTCATTTTCAAGAGGGACCTGGGCAGAAGTCTGCAATA